>JAKUCV010007686.1:0-32227 GCA_028386065.3 Turnera subulata
TGTATATTACTGATACTATCTGCTGCTGCTGAGAGCACTGTGTTTGGATTGAATAATGGTCCCCGAGTGTGGGTGACAGTTGTATCTGATGATTTGCTGTTGTATAATATTTGCATGTTGTACTGTCTGTTCTATCATAATGAATAGTTTCGGCACGTGTTTACTGTGTTACGGTAAATACGGGTCGGGGCGCTTCAGAGGCAGGGGCACCTTGCTGCGGCGAGGACGGCACGACGAAGGAGGAACGACGAGGAGACGGCGGCAGGACAGGAGAAGAAACGGAGGCGACCTGACGGCGATCTGCTCCTCTGCTCGAAGGCGGCTTCGGTGGCTGCGGTTGTGTGAGGCAGCGCTGGCGACGCGAGGACAGGGGAAGGGAGAGGCAGAGGCGAAGGGGAGGATGTGGGCGGCAGTGAAACGCAGAGGAAGAAGAGAAAAATGGAGGAGAGGATTTGGGGGGGCGGCGGCGGTCGCGTCTGTGGCAGGGGAAGGAGAAGAAAGAGAGCGATGGTGATGGTGAGGAATCGGTGAAGGTGAAGGGAAATAGAGAGGAAGAAGAAGAAAGGAGACAAGGGGAAGAAGACAGGGGAGAGGGGAGAAAATAAAGAAAAGAAAGAAAGAAAATGGTGGAAGGTGGGGAGAAAGTGGAAGAAAAGATGAGATTAAAAAAAAAAGAAGGTGGAGAAGGTGGGTGTGGCCGGTGGGTGAGTGGAGGAGAAAAAGAAAATGGGAAGAAAGATAAAACAAATAGGAGAAGAAAAAGATAAGGAAGAAAAGAAGAGAAAAAGAAAAATGAGAAAAGAAAAGAAGAAGAAAAATGAGAAAAGAAAAGAAACGGGAGAGAGGGTGAGTTCGTCCGGGAGAGAGAAAAATTACGACTCGGTGTCGGCAACATTATTGGTTCGGAAAAAGACCAAAATACCCTCATGTTTATTCTTTGATCCGTTTACGCCACAAGGGCATTTTCGTCTTTCCGAAATTTGTCCCGGCCCCGAAGATACAACTTAGGCTCGGAAAATCTGATTAATTCTTCTGAGCGTCGTGGAAGTCTCGGAATTGGAAACTGAAGCTCGGTTAGCCGTGTAGAATTCTCGGAAGTTCTAGGTAACCCTCGGAATCGAATTCCGAGGCTCGGTTAACGAGGATACTCCGAACATCGTATATCCTTGGCGATCAAAACGAAGTTCGGTTACTCCCGATAACTTCGGAAAATTCGGTGCGGTAGAATTCTCGAATTACAACGATAAAGTTTTATTTACTGTCGTAAGAGTTAAAACGACTCGGTAAAATCTCAAAAATTTTACCCGGGTCGTTACAATTATATATTATTTTCCAATTTTTTGGTATTATGTTGGTTTTTTAAATTTTCCTGCAACAAAATTATTATTTTATAACATAAATTAATATAGAAAATTAGTAGCAAAAAATTGTTACCCACTAAAAGTGAATACAAAAAATTATTCAGTTGTTGTGTTTGTGGAGAAAAATTTCGGAAATATTGGCTTAAAGAATGAATAATTTCTTTTTTAAGAAACAGGATACAAATTTTAAAAACAATATGTTTTAAAAAAAATAGTATACTTATTAAAAATGTTATTGAAAAATATTTAAAATTTATACTAACCAAGTTTTGTCCTAAATAAGTTTTATGTGTATACTTTTAAAAAACTAACCATGTCCGTGTAATCCACGGGTAGTATTAGTTTTAAGAATTTTATTTCCTAGATTTCTATTCATTTTTTTACATAATATTAGCACTTAATATTTTATATTTTATATTTTAGTATTAGATTTCTAAGTTCAAAATTTTAACAAATATACCACTTAATATTTTATACGGCCATTAGCGAGCTTGATTTTAGAATATTAATTAAATTTAAATAATTCTAAATCAGAAAATATTAAATTGGCGATATATAAATATAATTTGACCTGAAAATTGAATAAATTAATACAGGTATGCAATTGGAAAAAGAGGACCTTACTTAATATTTTATATGGCCATTAGTTTCAATTCTTTTTTTCTTATAGATTGGTTGAGCAGCAAGTTTAATGCGTATACTGTTAAAAAAATTTTAAACCATACAATAATATAAAAAAATTAAAATTTATAAAAAAATATATTTTATTAAAAAAATACTAACTAAGCCCGTGAAATCCACGGGTAGTGAACTAGTATATATAATATATATATATGAGTCAATTGTTTGGAAAAGTAAGGAAGAAGCTAAAGATCAGTATTGAAAATATTGATGTTCTTTTTTTTTGTCGAAATGAAGATATTGATGTTATTTTCAAACAAACAACTGAAACAAATGATAAAAGCAAAAAAAACAAATGATAAAAGCAAAATCCATGGCTCCATCCAAGCCATTAAAGTCTAAAGTGATACCAGCTTTTTTCAAACTCACAAGCACAAGATAAGTAATGATAACATCAAAAGTTTGGGAATCTATGTCTTTCCTAGAAACTTGTGTACACTGCCGACAAGAAGGCAGAATTTTTTTAAAAAAAAAGAAAGCCATGTATAAAATTAGTAATACTATACGTACAAGATTCCATATAAAAAAAAGAACAACTGGAAAATTAAAGCTTTTACAACTGGAAAAATTAAAGCTTTTACAACTGGATAGAATGTGTCAGCTTGGTTTGACACAAAAAATGGAAATCGTTTATTTATTTATTTTTTATTATGGAATGTCTAGGAGTACTCAATTTGGTAGGCCATGGCAAATAGTCAAAACTGCATCCGAGGAATCCAGATGAGCTAAATAAAAGCCAAAAAAAAGAGAGAAAAAAGTAGGCCATGGATGACTAGGACGAACTACTAAAGTCCAAATACCTTCAATTAATTGTAGTTCATAAATAGAAAAATTAGCTATCATATTTCAAGTTTCATCTCATCTTAATTTTCAGCTTTAAAACTCTCAATTTTTTTTTCTAAAAAAGGAGGAGCTACTGTCAATCTTTTCAGTTTTGGTATTTTGACTATGATTTTTAACTATGAATTTCTCATCCGTTTATATTGTTTACTTATTTTTGCTGGAATAATTACTCTACACCATTTGCAAAAAGGAATCGTGTTGGGCTTCTAAATTTTGATTCAAACATATAGGGCATATACTCCTAATCTAATAATCTAATAAACATTTAAGTGGGACAATAGTGAAAATAAATTTCAAAATATTAATCAATTATATTAGACTTTAAGTTCAATTAATTAAATCTCATATTGGTAAAACATTTGAGTGTCTGCGCGTTCATGCCCGGAAATTTCCAATTTGAAACCAATTATAATTTACGTTCATTACAATTCTTCCTCATAAGGATCTGCAACTCTTTTTTACATCCTATAAATATTACATCTGGAAATATTATAATTATCTCCGCAAGTAACGAATCTATGATATGATGGACGTATATCACAGATTCACGCAGTATAACTATGGGCAATGCCACAGCAAAATAATACTACCAGAAACGGACACGGAACAACAAGAGGAGTGTTATTTTGCGAGGGGAAAAGTCAAATTCTGTAACGCAAGCGGCCAAAGCAGTTTTGGAAAGTGACAATTCCACCAGTGTATGGGTTGCTGAGGCCCATCTATGTCATGTCATTTTCTTTTTCCTTTTGTCTTGTTATGCCCAGTCCTGAACTAGTATTAGAATTTATTTTTTTTAAAAGAAGGGCTCGAATAGTTCCTATAGTTTTCGGCAAAACATCCAATTTAGTAAACCCAATTTATTTTGTTTCATCAATTTCGTACACGGAAGCTCAATAAAAAAAAAACCCAGTTATTTTTTAATGTAAAAAGAACCACGCATACTAAAGTTGTTTCATCTTTATCAAAAAAGTTGTTGTACCCTCTTCATCTTTATCTTTGTACAGCAGAAACTAAGAAAAGAAAACTTGGCCGAGTGACCAACACAATGAAAAAAAAAAAAAAAAGTAATTATTGTGTGTCGTATAAGGAATCTGCAATTTTGCAGCAACCTCCTCAATTTTAGTAATTTTTATTAAAATCTTCGGAAATTATTTTTTCAAACTTGCTTACACTTTTACAACTCCTCGTACAACGATATAGATAATGACTAGGCACTTGGTTTAATCCTTATTAGGAAGAGTATGTTATGATCCATTCTAACTTCTTCTCCCTATCACCAAAATTTTCTTCATTTCCCCCCGAAAATTGGCATATATATTTTAAACAGACGAAAAGGAATATGACCCCTAGACAAATTTTCTTCATATCCTCGGAATATTTGAGATTAAATTACTTTATAAAGGGATTAACTTTAACACTGGTGTTGCTATAGATATGATAAACGCATTTGTTTATGAACAAATTATTGATAAATTAATTATTATGATTTTGTACCAAAAATAAAAGCTATTGTGATTTTGTTTTTTTTTTTTCACTATCAAGCTATTGTCAAGAAAAAAAACATTAAATATTAGATTTAGAATATTGACTATTTTTCTTTTTTAACTGAAGGCATTGGCAGGGCACGGAAAATACCATAGACAACTGTGAGATTGTAACAAAAAAATAAAAAAATAAATGAGAGATCAAATTTTGGGTTAATCATTGCTTATAACCAGTTTATAATCAATGAAAAGAAAAGATGGAAGGACAATAATTTTGGAAACATATTTGTTCATGATAAGAATACAATGTTAATTTTTTATTGATATAATTCTAAATTTGAATGCCTATTATTTACTTAGGCACATTATATAATGTGTTCAAGTTAAAATTTATTTTTTAGATTTTATGATTTTGTGAAGTAAGAGAGAAAAGTAGTGAGAGAAGCTCTGTCTTGAAAGTTGTGCAAAGCCAATAAACTCTACTCCGGCGAGCCAATCTTGCCGGAATAATGTAACCCTATTGTCACACGTTGCTCCTTGTGCTACAGTTATCTGTCTGCTATACCGGTAGCGCAGAAATTTATCATGAGCTCACGAGATCGGTCTAGATCCAGAGAGAGGTGCGAAACTCTCTTCCACAGATGCGCCACTTCAGTCGCAGACACCAGTTCCTGTGCGCCCGGAGTTGGCAGCAGAGATGGAGGAGGAAGACACCTCTGGGGAGGATGTGGAACGGAGCACGAAGAAGGTTAAGCTCAAAGAGTCTGGGAGGGCCTCAAATACTTATGTGACGATCCCAGCCACAGAAGAGGTTCAGATGGAGGATCTATAAGCCACATCATCGGATTAACGGGAAGCAGGAAAGGTCAGCTACAAGGACAAGCTTGCAGCTGGCACGGAGGCAGATCCAACTTCAGACCCCTAGGAGCTGGAGGGGGAGGTGGAATTTGAGGACGGAGATGCTGTAATTTGTGAGAAGGATGGGGTTCAGGTGCTTGAGCTTTCAGAGGCATTCAAGTCGAGGCTGGACAAGCCATGGCGACAGGCGGTGGTTGTCAAATTGCTTGGCCGGCCAATTGGGTATAAGGCATTATTTTCTAAGATCCATTCTCTTTGGAGACCTGAGGGACCGTTTAAGATTCTGGATCTTGAAAATAATTACTTCATTGTGAGGTTTTGGGATGAAAGGGATTATCTCCACGCGCTGGTGGATGGGCCATGGATGATTTTTGGGAATGTCCTCCATGTGCAACCTTGGACGGAATCCTTCAGGGCGTCGAGCAACAAGATTGAAAAGGCGGTTTGTTGGATTCAGTTTTCGGACTTTCCAGTAAACCGCTATCACTCCAAGGTATTCAGACAGTTGGGAAACATGGTGGGAACCACTGTAAAACTGGATGACAATGCCAAGAATCCAAGCAGGGTGAAGTTTGCTAAAGTGGCAGTCTGTGTTGATCTCGCAAAACCTTTGAAAGGGACGGTTAGATTGGTAGGGGAAACACTCGGAGTTGGGTACGAGGGCCTACCAGACATTTGTTATGGCTGTGGGCAAATTGACCACAATGTATTGGTTTGCCCAGAAACTACACGAAAGTCCTCACCTAATCCCTTGCAGGAGGCAGCCCTACAAGCACCGGCAATGGTTAATTCCAGTGAGGCGACTTCAAGTAACAGTCAGCCGGGTAACTACAAGAAGACCTAGGAAGATCTAGGGGCATGGATGAACGTCCCAAAGAGATCCAAGAGACCGGCGAAAAGGCAATTGGATGGATAGAGGGCCAGTCACGGTCAAGGAACCGGTCACAGTGCAGGTAACCAGTTTGCAGCCCTAGCGGCGGAGGGTCCTTTAGGGCCAACATCCCCTGTAAGATCAGTTTCTAGTTTTCCCCATGCTAGTACCTCTACTGGACCACCAACCCAATACCAAAAGCCCATCACACACCAAGCCAGTAGAGCCCAAAGCCTACCCAAGAAGAACTCACACTACAAAAAATAAGGACCCATCTCTAACCCCGCTGGCCCGTCTAGACAAGCATTAAAAGATATCACAAATACTCCCACCGTCCCGTCACCAAAGGCCCGAACTGGAAACTCTGACCCAAAACAATCCACTAAACACCTTACTATGAACCCAACCACCCCTATATCTAGCAAAGTAGGAGCACCACCGACAGCCCTCAATGGTAATCATACAGTGGTCATCTTACCGGAGGAAGAACACAGAACCATCATCCCTACCCCGACCCTGTCCACATCACCCCACCCCGAAACTACACCGAACCTTGCTGGGATGAGTGAATCCTTGATACCAATGGAGATTACCAGGGTACCACCAGACGCGGGTGAAGCGAATAGGTTGGTAGACCAAATTATGACAGTAGCTGAAATTGTGAATCCGCCAGGTAGGAGTATTTTCATCCTGAACACACTTCTGCCAGTACCATTGAAGATCTACAAGCTCGCACGTTAGGGGTTTCCCCCACCATCAAACACTAAGTTGAAGCCTTGCAAGGCATCTTTTTGCTCTGTAAATATTTTTTTATGATTAATATAGTGACATGGAATTGCCAAGGAGCTGGCAAGAAAAGCTTCCAGAGGAACGTTCAGGAGTTATGTCGAACTCACAAGCCGGAGGTGCTAGTGGTTGTTGAGCCACGCATTAGCGGTAGAAGAGCCGAGAGAGTCATCTAGAGGCTCGATTTTTCCAACTTTCATCGAGTAGATGCCCGAGGCTTCACCGGGGGCATTTGGCTTTTGTGGAACAAGGACAAGATTGAGGTTGAAGTTCTTTACAACCATACTCAGTTCGTACACACAAGACTGAAGGGGAATGGTTGCGAGTTTCTGTTTACCGCCGTCTATGCTAGCCCTCAGGAAGCATAGAGGCGATTTCTTTGGCGCAATTTAGAGTCGATGGCAGGTTTTATCACTGATCCTTGGCTTATCGTCGGGGACTTCAACGCCGTAGTAGCGGGACATGAAAAGGGGAACGGGATTGGGAAGCAGGGCTTGGCCAACAAAGCATTCCAATCTTGTATTACTACTGTTCGACTACTAGACATTGATTTTGCTGGAAGTAAGTTTACATGGAAGCGGGGTGTGTATCAAGCAAGGCTGGACCAATTTTTGCGTAACGTCCAGTGGCAAACAGAATTTGCAGAGGCATCAGTGTTGCACCTACCCAGAATTGGGTTAGACCATTGGCCCATTCTACTTCAACACACTTCTCCCCCTAGAAGCAACCGTCCATTTAGGTTCTAGGCTGCCTGGCTAACCCACTCGGCGTTTGCAGATTTTGTGAAAAATAATTAGGAGGGTGATGTGGATATCATACAGAAACTAGGGGGCTTACTCCCAAAGCTCGAGACTGGAATTGGAATATTTTTGGGCATATTACTATGCACAAACAGAGATTAACTGCTCGTCTTGCTGGCATCCAAAGGTTTCTAGAACACCGGCCGTTTGAATTTCTCTCCAACCTGGAGAAGGAGTTGCAACTTAAACTAGACAGCACTCTCATTCAAGAAGAAATTCTATGGGTGCAAAAAGCCCGCTGCCGATGGATTAAGGAAGAGAACCGAAATACGGCCTATTTCTATGCCACCACTATCAATCGGAGGAGGAAGAACAAAATAGAGGCCTTGAAAGATGACGAGGGCAAGTGGATTATTGATGCGGACGGGCTTCAGCAACTAGCAGTGTCCTATTTCCAAAAACTTTTTTGTGAAGAGAACCCATCGGCAGCTATCTTTCCTATGCCTAACTGCTTTCCTACAATTAATCAATCTTTGTTGGATTCATTGACAGGTGCGATTAGTGATGAGGAAGTCAAATCTTGAGTCATGCAGATGGGGCCATTAAAAGCACCGGGACCTGAAGGCTTCCACGCGGTGTTTTTTCATTCTCAATGGTCAACTGTAGGGGCAGATTTGATTGAGCTAGTGAGGAGTGTGTTTGAAGAAGGAGAATGGAAGGAGGAATTGAACCAAACTATCATTGTATTATTGCCCAAGGTAGAGAGGCCTGAAAGGATCACACAATTTAGGCCCATTGGCCTATGAAACGTATTGTACAAAGTGAGACTAAAATAATAGTGAATCGTATCAAACCGCTCCTTGGTGATCTTGTGGGACCAGCACAGTCCAGTTTTGTTCCTGGAAGACATATCATGGATAATGTAGTGATTGTCCAAGAAGCCGTACATTGGATGCGAGCTAAGAAGGGGGAAGGTGGCATCATGGCCATCAAAATTGATTTGGAAAAAGCCTATGATAGGCTGAGGTGGAGCTTCATCTGTGATACCCTGGAGGCTATTAATTTGCCGCAATCTCTAATTGACCTGGTGATGAAATGTATTTCCACTTCGGCTCTCATGGTTAGTTGGAATGGGGCATCATCCAATCAGTTCAAGCCAACATGTGGAATCCGACAGGGGGATCCTTTCTCTCCATTCTTGTTTGTTTTGTGTATGGAGAGATTAGGACATCTCATCGACTTGGCAGTTGAGAGAAAGGACTGGAAACCCATCACAATGAGTTTGGGGGGACCAAAAGTCTCACATTGTTTTTTCACGGACGATCTGCTCCGGTTTGCCAGAGCATCAATGGATCAGGTAACAGTGATAACTGACTATTTACAGACCTTTTGTCATTTTTCGGGCCAGAAGATAAGCAGTGAAAAATCGACCATCTGTTTTTCT
Organism: Turnera subulata; assembly: GCA_028386065.3. Taxonomy (NCBI): domain Eukaryota; kingdom Viridiplantae; phylum Streptophyta; class Magnoliopsida; order Malpighiales; family Passifloraceae; genus Turnera; species Turnera subulata. Next base: position 9,069 of record JAKUCV010007686.1, read on the forward strand.
ATGAACACAAAGTCTGAGTTGGCAGCTGAGATCAGTAGGGCTTTTGGGTTCAGAAAGACCAATAACTTTGGTAAGCACCTGGGAATCCCACTCTTGCATAGTCGAATCAACAAAGATACCTTCTCCTATCTAGTTGATAAGACCAACCAAAGGCTTGGTGGTTGGAAGGTCAACAAGCTCACCTTGGCGGGTCGGATAACACTTTCGAAGGCTGTGCTGACCGCATTGTCTATCTATACAATGCAGTCAGTCAAACTTCCGTGAGCGTTATGTGATAATTTAGAGAGATTGTGTAGGAATTTCATATGGGTTTCCTCACAGGACCACAAGAAGATACACTTGATCTCATGGGACAAATTGTGTGAACCAATTTCAAGGGGAGGGCTGGGCCTAAAGAAGATGCGATCAATGAATGATGCTCTCCTTATGAAATTGGCAAGGAAAATAATCTCGGAGCCAAATCTCTTATGGGTCCAGGTAATCAGGGGAAAGTATTTTCGGAATATGGAACAATTCTCCCTTCAACTGAAAAGAAAGGCTGGTTCTAACCTTTGGTATGCCTTGGTTAAAATCTGGCCCTATTTCTGTGAAGAGGTGGGTTGGCGGATTGGTGATGGGTCCCTTCCGAGGTTCTAGGAAGATAGGTGGACAGGGGGGCAACTGAAGTTAGCATCCCTGGTGTCGTCGGTCCCTAGTAATCTAGCAGGCACTAAAGTCAGGCACTATATCGAGGATGATGGGCAATGGAATTGGGAAAGGATGCAACACATAATTCCCAGGGAGCTTAGGAATGAGATGGGGAACTGGCCGTACCCGAGGCAAGATAGGGGTCCGGATACACTGTTGTGGTTACCGGAGGCTAAAGGGTTGTTCACTGTGAAGTCCGCGTACAAGACTATTGAGAGATGGAATTGGAGTCATAAGGAAGAGCTATGGGAGGTGATATGGCGTTGGCAGGGTCCTCTGCGCATTTCTACCTTCTTGTGGCTCCTAGGACATGGTAGACTAATGACGAACAAGCTCAGGATGGATTGGCACCTAACTGAGTCCAATTTGTGTCCTAAGTGCAAAGTTACAGAGGAATCCTGCTTACACACCATTAGAGATTGTGCAAGCACAAGAGATTTATGGTATGCTATGAGCAGTAACTCTCTGGACCAGAATTTCTTCCATTTGGACCTCCACCCGTGGTTACTACAAAATCTAAAGGAGAGGAGGGGTGCAGGTGGATGGAATATCACTTTTGCTGTCACCTGTTGGATGATTTGGAAATGGAGAAACCAGCATGTTTTTTAAGAGGAGCAGGAGGAAATCAGGCCCCTACAAAGCTCATTGAGATGATTGTCAACAGAATCAAGGCTGTAAACAGACAGCCTAACATGCTTACTAAGGGAGGTAGGTGGAAACCACCTATACCAGAAAAATGGAGACCTCCGGCCCGAGGTGTCTTTAAACTGAATATCTGTGGGTTGGAGACCCTAACTGGAGGGGACTCGGGTACAAGTGGTATTTGCAGGGACGAGCACGGCCATTGGATTGTCGGGTTCTGCACCCACATTGTAAGGCAGTCATATTTTGTTATTGAGCTTATGGCGATTTGGCAGGGGCTATGTTTTGCTCAAGATCTTGGTTGGCCCAGACTTATAGTGGAATCAGATGCTCAAGCTACTGTGCAATGGTTATCAGAGGACTTTCAATGGGAAGATGAGATGGCTGTTTTAGCCATAGAAGTCAAACAAATGCTACAGGAGCATAAAAATTAGACCATTACTGCTGTAGATAGAGCAGCTAATAGGAGCGCCCATATTTTGGCTCCATTAGCTTGTAATTTTGACCTGGGGCGTACCATTTTTGACAACCCCCCAGACATAGTAGAGAATTGTTATTAGAGGATAGAGCACCATAGTGCCATCTGGTCTTTTGTACACCTTTTATATAATCTTTTGAAGTATTATCAATAATACTTTCCCGGTTTCGACAACAAAAATTTATTTTTTAGAATAAACATTCATTAATGAGTAACAGTCATCCTGATCTAAAGAATGTTAGGAGGGGAAAAGAAAAGAAAAAGTGAATAAGTGATCCACAATAATCGTCAAAAGTTTTTCTTCTCCAAGAGATGAAGGAAGTGGTGGAGAGAATAGAAAAATTCCTTAATGATGTTTTCAATCATCTTCATTTGCTTTTGGCTTTTCTATTTTAATTTTCAAATTTACCCATGTAACAGTCATGAATGCCGCGCTTGATAATCCGTCCATGATTTTCAAATTTTTGTTGTTATGTGGCACTTCATTTGGGTTGGATGGGTAACCAAAGCATTAGTCTCTATGGCTTTGTGCTTTGGCTCGCCCTGGTTTTTATAACCCCAATGTTAGAGCTCTGTTGACGGAACATGCACGTTTTATGGTTTGTATGTTTTTTTATTTAGTAAATGCAATCTGCTATGTTTCCGACAAAAAAAAAAATAATCCGTCCATGACGAGCATGGCCTTGTGCTTCCTTTATTCGTATTTCGTACAAAGTGCATGAGAGACTTCTTGACGCTGCCAAAACTGTTGCCCAGAGGCTAACAAAAACTTCAAAATTTAAGTTTGTTAGCCTAAAAAAAAAAGAAATTATGATTTAAACCTCTATGAAACGTCGTAAATTTTTAGAAGAAATCATCTTATCAACTTTGACTAACGATGGTGTGAGTAGATCACTGGTAAATTCCTTGGATAAAGGAAAAGATTTGACGTGCAAGTACCATCAGAAGTACCATCAAAATGCCATATTTTTCTGTGCTGTATTTTATTTACTACCTTTTAAGCCAGATTCGAAGCAACATCTTCAATTTTTTTTTTTTTAATCAAAGGAGTCCATGTTTACACACAGTTAGAGTTCATATTCACATTCCCATTATGTCTTTTGTTTTTTTTTTTTGAGAATGACATTCCCTTTATGTCTTGAACTTATATTCTTAAAATTATAGTTTCTTTCCTCTAAATAATCAACTTATGCTATCCAAGTTTGATCGTCGGGGGCTCGGGGCTAACAACCGAACATTTTCTTCTTTTCTTAAAAAAAAGAAGAAATTGTTCTTTTTATCTAATTACAATGTATCTTATAAATATAATCGAGATCTTTTCGAATATTTTCTCATACTTATCTATAACTTACTTTTATTATATAGATTTGGTCCTTTGAATCTCAGCGTCGAGCTTTGAACATCGTATTATGGAAAATTAACTTTGAAGATATTGATGTTATTTTATTTCAAGCAAATACAAATTGATAAACGCATGGGTCATTCAAGCCATTGGAGTCTTTTTTTTATCATCCTAAGGAGTCCTAAGTCCAACCTTAATACCTATATTATCCCTAACCCCATCCTAATCCAAATCTACCCAATACGACAAATCATGCACCCACGTAGGATCGAACCTGGGTGGCCTCGGTGGCCCGAGGTCTTTGGTGCCAGTGCAACCAAGAGGTGCTAGGCCAAGCCATTGAAGTCTAAAGTAATGGTTACCAGTAATCCAGCTTTTTCACAGCAACTCACAGCCAGTGCCGAATCAATCTATCTCTGCTGGAAACCTGAGTATACTGCCAACAAAAAAGACAACTAATTGTTCAGTAGAAAAGAAAAGAAAAGAAAAGACAACAAAAACAAAAAGGAGAAGAAGACAGCAATACTGATGAGAACCTGCAAAAACGAAATGCTGAAGGAAAAAAGCCTGGGTGGGTGGGTGAAATACTTAAAAATATATAATGGGAACATTTTGAACACAAAAGAAAATAAATTTACTGTACAATAAACTAGAGCAAGATTCCACAAGGAGCGCCGGGCGGTGGAACTGGAACTGAATGCTTAGGCTCAGATGAGACCTGTTCATTACTATAAGAAATGCAATTTATAATATTGTTATCAATACTAGTATACTCTATAAACTAGACAAGCTTTCATAATTTTTTTTTGGCACAAAACAAGCTTCCATAAGGAGCGCCGGGTAATAGGAGTGTACTATTCCTATAATACTGCCAAAAAAAAAAGTTACAGCTTAATTTTACGACTGGATGCATGGAATATGTCACAATGGTTCGATAAAAAAAAAATGTCAGATTGGAAATCGTTTATGTATTTATTCTATTGTGGAACATCTAGAACTACTCAATTTAGTTCTAAAGTGGAGAAGCTGTACTGCCTAGGTATTTAGTATATGGTTTGTAATATTTTTTTCTAGGCGGAATTGGGTTGGGGAATGAATTGGTGTTCTAAAATTCAATTCATCCCTCAATTCTGGTTCCTAACGCCTGAACTTGCATTTTTTTCAATTTTTTAGTATCTGTATGAACTCTGTGAATTTTCATTTACCTATGTTTTTCTGGCAAAAAGAAGAACTACTCAACTTAGTAGGCCATGCTTTCCACTGTTTCTTTGGGAAGTTAAGAAATTGGTAAGAACAATATGCTGGTTATGGTCTGCTGACTAATTCCTTACGAGTTCCTTACGGATAAGAATTCACCGTCTTATTACAGACGGCATCCGTAAGCAACGTGCTGCCATAAGCGAATACGTACAGAAACGGTAAGAACATCTTTCTTACGTACGATACCCGTAAGCAAACCTCGTAACAATCACCGGGCCCAATTGATGACCAAGCAGTCCCGTAACAAGCTTGTAAGTAAACAGGGATGTGCGGGCCCGGTAAGAAGACCATAACAATGGCCAGAAGCCAATAATAAGAAATACAATTCGTGAAAAAATTATTCATTTGTAAAACCTGAAAATTCGAATTCAAGAAACTTAAATGAAATTAACAATATAAAAGGACACAGACAATTGTTCAGTAATTTTCTTTTTAAAGAAAACAACAATACTAATGAGAACCTGGAAAAAAAAAATAAAAGAGGGGAAAAAGGCTTAATGATACACAATCGATATTAGTCTTTGGATGCACTCTATTATTCTTTTTTTTTGGTAAAATGGATGCACTCTATTATTCTATCTTTATTCCTTTATGGCCTAGGTGGGGAAATTCCGAAATACTTGTAAGGCAACGTACGTTTTGAACAGAGAAGAAATGATTTTGTTATACCAACAAACTACAAGGAGGCATCACATGTACAGTATAATGTAAGTGTAACTTCTGGCTCAGACCAGACCTGTCATTACTATAATATAAGAAATGCAATTGATAATATTAATAATAATACTACTCCATAAACTAAACAAGCTTCCATAAGGAGGGCTGGGCAATTGGGGCATCCTATAATATTGTAAAAAAAGAAGAAAAAAGAGAATTGAAAATAATTAAAGCGTTATTGCTGGATTTTACTTATCGTACCATTTGAATTTGCACGATTTTGGTTTGGTGGGGCTTGTGGGGCCGTAATTTTACACGTGTTGATGGCGGATTGGTTGCTTCCGGGTGGTGGGTCCCACGCATAATTTCCCGACCCATGAGACCCGTTTTGTTTGAGAAAAAAAAACCGTTTTCGTCCAGAACGGGTCTATCACCAAATCCAAATACAAATCTTCTATATAAATCATCAACCTCACCTCTCCTCTTTTAAGCTTAATTTCTAAATAATCAGTTTTTTTTTATCTCCTCCCTTTCTCCTTCACAATCCCAGATTAAACACCCTTTTCCAACACAACAAAAACGACTCATCAAATTCATAATCCCAGATAAAACACCCTTGTCCAACTCACCAGATTCACAATCACCAGAACGGTGACCAAGAACCCACCGACAACAATCCTCGTGAAGACTCCGTACTTATCCCCACCGTGGACCACCACCGACCCGAAGGCCACCGCGATGAGGCCGCAAATTGAGAGGTACCCGAAGACGAGCACCGCCACGATGCGGGTCTTTCCTTTGAGGAGCTCCTGTTCTTCATGGCCGCGAACCCGTAGATGGGCTCCAGCACCGAACACGACACTGGCCAAGTGCGAGAGGGCAGTTATGTAGACATGGACGAAGATCTGGATGAGGCAGAGGAAGAAGGGGAGGGCGCTCTGGGTGTCGACGGTGATGATGAGGAGGACGAGGAAGACGAAGTTGTAGACGAGGAAGACGAAGTTGTAGACGAGCATAAGGAGGGAGACCCAGAGGAAGGTGACGAAGAGGCGCTTGAAGACCTTGGGGATGGCGGCCATGGTGGAGGAGAAGGAGACGGGCTTGCTGTTGTAGAGGGAGGCGACGGTGAAGACGACGACGGAGGTGGAGAGGAGAGAGAAGGATATGGAAAATGTGTATCTATTTTTTTTGTACATACTTTAGATTTGTCTATATTATTGTGTATATATATATTTTTTTCCTCTTGTTCATCTTTTTTACATTGAAAGTAAAATAACATTAACAACATAGTATTATTTTGGAACGGAATGCTTGTTTTAATTTGGGATTGTTTGGGAATTCGGGATGTTTGCTTGTGGGTGTAACCCGTTCCGGACGAAAATGGGTCGTTTTTTCACACAAAACGGGTCTCTTGGGTCAGGCCGTGGTATGTGGGACCCACCACCCGAGACGGAACCAATCATTCCTCGACACGTGTCAAATCTGGGCCCCATCTGCCCTACCAAACCAAAATCGTGCAAATTCAAATGGTACGATGACCAAAATCCAAAAAAAACGAGTAGAGTGACCAAAATCGAGCGCGCGAATATGGTTCAATGACCAAACATGCATTTTACCCCCATTGAATATGGCAGATTATTTATTTTTCCATTTATTATGGAGAGCCTAGGACTACCCGATTTAGTAGTCCACGCTTCCCCCTCCAGGCTCTTCTTTTTAGCCCACTCCACCTTTTATCGTTTTCCGGTTTTCTTTCGCTGCTGGTTGACTACCCCGGGGCCCCTACCCTACAGCATCCGGCACAAAGTAGTGCACAGCAAACCCCAGGTGGGTTGTTGTTGTAGACTTGTTGTTCGTTTGTGTGTGTGTGTTTTTTCCCTATAATTTTTTCTAGGATGCCCTCACCTAATTCTGTAATAAAAAATCTCTTTTGGTTAAAAAAAAAAAATTAGGTCCCCCAGGTCCCCCGCTGAGTCAGTTTTACTTTTTAAAATCTCTTTTTAACTACTAATAAGTCCAAAGCTGAGGTGTGCTCATGTACTAATATTGAAATATCATAATACCTTCAATTGCAATCTAAAAATAACAAATAAAGATACCAACATTTAAAAGCTCAATCTAAATGTCTAGCTTCGTCTCTATTCCAGAGGTGAGAGTCAAATTCTTACGACTCAACCATGTGATTTTTTAGACGGGCACAGGACAAGTGGCCAGAGCAGTTTTTGGAAAGTGACAATTCAACCGTAGTTTGGCAAATGTAGCCTATAGTCACTGGTGGTCACGCAGAGAAATTTTACTCTTTTTTAAAAAAATTTTCTGTCCGGTATCCGAACTTTGTGTATCGGGACTAATTTGGATTGATCCGGGTCAAATTTTACTCTATTTTTATAGCATCTAAAGTAATGTTTTGCTCGTAGACGGTCCAATAGAGTAGCTATCGTTCAAAAAGAAAAAGTCCAATAGAGTAGCTGATTTTCTTGCTAACTAGCCAAGCACATGTTCATACCCATAAGCCCTTGTCCTATGCTTTACGTGTGGTGTTCATCAATCTTGTATAGGAGGATACTACTCTTTTTTTTTTTGTACATAGGAGGATACTACTTCATTATCTTCTTTTTTTTTTCTTTTACCACCCTCCTCCTTTTTATCTTTTGTTTTTTAGATGAAACCTCCTTTTTTTATCTAATATAATCTATATCACCGTTCAAAAAGAAAAAAAGAGGAGCCGACAACGTTCTATTCAGTAATTCAGTTTCCATATTTTGACTAGGATTTAAATATGAATTTTTCTTTCTTTTATATTTATTTGCTTCTTTTGCTTGAATAATTTACTCTAAACCATTTGCAACAAATAAAAGGTGGGCTTCTAAATTTTGATTTGAAACATAGGCCATTGACTCCAAATCTAATAAAATTATATAATTAGACTTTAAAATTCAATTCAATTAGATAAATCTCATAAGCAACTATTGGTAAATTACCAACTTATGTCGGTATATATATATATATATATATATATATATGGGGGCACAGGGCACTCCACACCACAGCCTCCTCATACTACTACGGGGCCAAAATGAAATTTGTATTCTTCTTATTTTTTTGTATTCTTCTTATTTAGTGGTTCATTTCATTCACGGGCTCGTATATGGGTAGGTCGGGGTGCAATAATGGAATCGGTAATATGGGCCACGCTGAAATAATAATAATTCAGCATGATGTAGTTGGCATGGCCCATAAATGCAATAATGGTGCATCTAATGTTTTGTGGTCCATCCGATACCGTTTTTACCTCCCCTTTCCCCACCCCTTTTACCCTCTATTTCTTTCGTATTGTTGCTGTTCTAGATAAATTTTAGATGATTTGAATTGGAAAAAAAAAAGATTGAATGGAAACGTTAATTCATATGGTGTGGTGTGACACGGTTATGTTTGAGAGCCATCTACCACATTTCTACTAGAGAGGGCAAGTGTCATTGAAAGACCACCAGACATGAGTGAGTTTGTGGAGGCCCATCTATCTCCTGTCTTGTTTTCATTTTTTCTTTTGTTTGGTACTTATCTCTTGTCTTCAATGGGGGCCCACGAGACGAACAGGCCCATAATAAACAAAACACACCCACACACATTGAGAGAAAATTGGGTGAAACATAAATAATTATGGTAGCTGATCAAAAAAAAATAAAAATAAATAATTATGGTATATGGTGAAAAAACCATGCATACCAAAAATAACCGAAGTGGGTTACAATTGTGTCTCGTATCCTCACTATTATTTATAGCATTTTCCTTTCTTTTTTTTTTTTAAAAAAAGTTGATAACTGACAAGGATATAATTTAAATTTCGTTTATGCCTTGCCCTGTCTTGTGTTGGTTCTTTGCAACTTGTAAGGCTCTATCTCTATTCTATTACGTTCTTGGCATCAAATAATCAATGTTTCATCATTATAGCAGGCAATTGGAGAATATTATGTACATGCTTTATGAAATTCTTTATACATCATATCCTATGGACAACAATTCTTCGCCATAATTCTAGCACACATACTATCTTTGATTAGTTCAAGAATTCTTCCCAAATTGTTACGTTGATATACTATCTTTGATTACTTCAACACTTTTACTATCCGTTTCTCGCTCCTTGTGTTTTTGTGACACACCTTAACGCTCGCTAAAACCCTCAAGTTTCCTACAATCTTCTAGATCCATACAACGAGGCAGTTGCATCAAACTTTTTTTCTCTTTACTCTTGCCGTTGGAGGCGGGAAATGGTAGCAAGCTAGTGTTTATTAAAAGCTTAATGGCTTATTTGGCCCAAGTTTGCCATCTACTTTGAAATTAGCCCCTCAATTTTAATACTTTTGATTTTGCCCATCAATTTGACTTCCACTAGCAATTTTAAGCCTCGCAATGCAATTTGACCACAATAATGCTTGTACGACTATCATTTGGTTATACGCGTTCGCCATCTATTAGTCCTAACCAAATTAAATCCCATCCTCATCCAGTATGTCTTCACTCAATCTTCTTAATCATTCTACTCTATTATGTTGGAAGACAAAAAAAAAAAATATGCAGACTCAAAAATAAATAAATAGAAAAGAAAAATTTGGAAGGGAGCATAAGTTTAAACTTCTTCCATCACTAAATAGGGATACAATTTTGCCTATATTAGAGGATTTTTGACCCAGTATCCACCGAATTTTATCAAGCTACTATAACAATCTAGTCTATTTTGCTTGTAATATCATTTCAATGCCATCAACCAGTTTTTAATTGAGCCCATGTACATAAGCCCAGGTCAATGCCAAGTCCAATCAAAATCAAAAGGCCTGTGAAGTAAACCCAAGGCCCGCGCCCCTCCTCCAAACGGTGCCGTTCAGCTTAACAAGAACAACAACGTCTCCTCCATTCCAGTTCGCTATGCCATGGCTATAATGAACAATGTTCAAACATCATTATCCAACACAAAATGCAACCCTTCAATTAATTCATGGCAGAATCACCATCAAACTCACCAATCTAACCATATAACTGAACTTGCCCTTTAAAAAAAAAAAAAAACCATATAACTGAACTCAACTCTACTTACCAACAAGACCCACGCGGCTGGTTCAATTCGAACTGGCCTATGACCATTTGCCGGCGTCGTTTTACCGGCAGCGGCGTGGGCGGCGCGACGCGAGGGATGGTGGAGGAGCCGTGGTGGTCGTCGATGGTTCAAGTCGTGCAGGGGGCAGGAGCTCACCGTGCGAGTCAAGGCCGTGTCGAACTACTGCTACGCGGAAAGCGGCGAGAGGGAGCGCGGAAGACGGTGGAGGTGGCCGCAGTCGCGACTGGAGGTGGCGCGTTGAGTTTCCGAGCTGTGCAAGTCGACTTGGTCGTGCCCTGTCCGGTGCTACTGCAGCACGACGTCGGAGATGATGGTGGTGGTGGTGCGAGCGAAATGGCGAGGCGGTGACGGTGGCAGCTGGTGATGGTGGTGCTGCGTCAGTGCGAGGCACGAGCATGGGGCGGCGATGAGCCACCTGACTCGGTTGGCGTGGGTGTGCGTCGGTGGATGGTGGTGCTGGGAGTGGTTGACGCGAGGTTGGGGGCGATCCATGATATCGGGTTGGCTAGGCAGTAAGCACGCCCTATAACAGACATCCAAATTTATGATTTATTCAATGGCATTGGCTTACTTATATAAAGGAAATGGATTCGTATGATCTAATTATCTTTAAGATACGAATAATCAACCCTCTGTTAACACGATGAGTTAGAATGAGTGTCTAGTAAAAGTATTAGGATGACTATGATCCCTTTATGTTAATAAACCGACAGTAAGATAAGTTACTTACTCTGTTTCCTTAGCTGAACGAACAAAAATGATTGATTGTATCATTCTGATTCGATTCCACTCCATGGACCAATCTCATCCAAATTTTGAATATCAGGTGAGATTCTTGCCAAAAAGCAATTTTAGGTGCCAACTCATTCTTTCTGCTCGAAATGAAGCGGATCTGGAGAGGGTTAGGAAGCAACTTACTGGTATCTATCTTCATCTAAACCATCATGTATTTTAATCCCCATCAATCTTCTTTACTTTTCCTCACATAATTTTGTTATGCTTTCAGGTAAATTTGCAACTGAGGCAATGATTTTACCTCTGGATTTGGCATCTGGTGAATTTGCTCTTAAGGAGGCTGTGGATAAAGCAGAGTCCTGTTTCAATGATGCTGGTGTTGATTATATGATCCACAATGCGGCTTATGAGCGCCCCGTAAGTGAGCAACAGTCTGAATGAATTAATTTTGACTGAAGCAGTTTTTGTGATTATAGAATGAGATGGCTTCTTGCCATTTACTGGTAGTTTTACAATAGTTGCTGAATCGATATCCATAAATGGTGGATAGGTCATTTGTTTGAGCTTGCTCACTTTCCTCTGAATCTCTTGTGGCATTTAGGAGTATATTCTTTTGCTACTTAAATTGAAAAGCAGAAAGGAGATACAAACGTTTGTATCTCTATTCATTAGTGTTTCTTAAGAAATCTTGATGCCATTGTTTTGATGGAAGTAACACTCACATAAGTGGTTCCAATAAAATAAATTTTCACCTCCTGTTTGTCAGCTGGATTTGCATAAATAACGGCAGGAAATTATGCACCAACACAAGTAAATGTTTAGTCTTTTGCAGTTTTAGCTCATTAGAGGAGGGTTGTACCATAAGAATGAGTATGGAATAGGATATTGGGTCATCTATAGAGGAACATTCTGTTTGCGAGCTAAGTTTTCTTGTATTTTAGTTTTGACCACTTTTTATAATTTGATATAAAAAAGGGGATATATGACAGTATGTTTTCCTTCGAAAATCGTGTAAGATGCATTAGACAGTATGTTTCAAATGTTTTTGGTATGGGATGAATGAATGTTGGTGGTAATCATGTAGACGAAAAGGAATTATGTGAAGATAAACAATTCGTGCTTGTTATATTCCATTGTCTTTGCTGCCTAGATTGGGGATTTTCTGCGATACCCATGAGTTTACTCTCAGACATGAATCAGGTTCTGCTTTCTTTCAAAATTTCTAAGATTCTTTGGCCTAATAAGTGTCCAAATGCCATGTTTTTTTCAGAGTACCTGCTTTAGCATAGTGGTAGTACATCCCAAAAATTACTTATCATTGTCAAACCTTTTCTTTCACATATTAAGATTACAACTTATAAACAAAAAAATTCTTAAGTGAGCATCAGAGACTATCCTGAACTTGATGAAAATAAATGTTTCAAAGTTCCCTGAGTTTATAACTTGATTTGTATTGTAAAAGGACCATTATCCCATGTTGATATGCTTCTTCCCTGCATATGAATGTTCCTGCCTAACCTTTTGAAGCTGAACTAAAAGACACACTAAGACATGGGGAAGGGAGTTTTGCTTCTAGGAGTTGTATTAGAAAAGAGAATCTGGTTATTAGTTTGGTAGAGGGTCAATTCCTAACATCCTTAATCTTCAATCCACATTCTTAAAAAGTTTCTTTTCTCCTGCTGAAAATCCATATCTAGAAAACTCACGTTCAGGCACATATTCTTTTTGCCTATGGTGTCGCTCTTGACTGGAAATTGATGATGAAACCTTCTTGACTATAATACTCTTCTTGACAATAGCACTCTTTGACATACAGTATATCTGTTCTTTCATTTCAACATTTCTCCTCTATGTGGCAGTGTGTAGCAAACAATGGGGAAAGTAAAAGTGAAATGTTCTTCGTTCATTGAGGGTACGTGAAGCATCAAGGGACAAAAAAAAGAAAAACAAGTCCTATGTTTCAAGTCAATGTGGCTTTATCTATAAAGTTTGATACCTAACATGAGAAAGGGGTCGGAAGACTTAGTTACGTGGTTGATTCCATGGATGTCCTTGAACAACTTTGTTGGATGTGACTGAAGAAAGTCTCAAGGTATGAACTAAAGGAGGTACTCGAGTGTGCTAATGGTTATATACAGTTTACACCATCCTTTTTATTTATGATGCTTCTCATCGTGTTTCTGATGTTGAATGAGGCTACATTCAATATCAATGTTCTGGGGACGATATCTCTCACAAGGTTACTGGCACCTTAAATGCTGAAGCGTGGTAGGGGTCATTTTGTGGTGATGGGTATGATGACTATTTATATCAGTGTGTATCTATGTGTTTTCGGTGTTTTACTTCATCTTCTTGTGAGGTGAGACATGCCTATACTGAGACTCGTTATGGACCTTTCTCTATGATGACTATTTATACCAGTATGTATTTATGTGTTTTGGGTGTTTTACATCATCATCTTGTGAGGTTAGATAGACATGCCTACTGATACTCGTTATGGACCTTTTTGTTTTGCTTAAAAAAGTTAGGATCCTGATCTACTGAAGTTAAATGTATTGCAAACTGAGTCTATATTATATGTTGGGATAATGTAGAGAACTGTAAGAACAAAAAATTATTAGGAGTTTGAATTGTTCTCTGATTTTCCTTCATGGGATGATCACACCAGACTGAAAACTGATTTGTTTTACCCAAAGTACCTAATTGATTAAGAAATGTGCTTTAGATCTTTGATAATTTTTCAAGTTTCTTTTTTTTCTTTGAGTTGAATGATGATCATCCGTATTGGCGGATATAACCCTAGTGTACGGGTTACAGTATGTAGAAAGTGGAACAGAGTTATTAAACCCCGATTGGACTGGCAAGTTGAACTGGGTTCTCTGACCAGCAAGTGTTCTGGTTCAGCAGACCTCAGTGAGACCCAGATGACCAAGCCAGTTTGAGTAACCAATATGGCGCATTTACCTTCCTCTGGCTGGAATGCGACAAACAGTGATGGCGATCATATTTTAGTAAGGTTGAAAATACACATTTAGAAGATGGATGATCTAAGCCTTGAACCTCTATCAAGGCCCTGAAACAACCCTTGCCCAACCTACTTCACACTTGCTATTTAATGTCTTCCTTGGCCAAGTATTATTATATGTTTCCTTATCAGTGATAAAATTTTGTTTTTAGTCATTCTTTATCAGTTTCTTGTTTATTTTTTTTTTATTTAAAACTTAATTCTGTAAATCTGAAACTAAAGTTCCAATCAAATTTGAACTCCAACGCAAATTTTTAAATCTATCCTTTAGATTGCTTTTAAAATCTTCTGATTCTAAATAGAATTTTCATCAACATTGTGACAATTGAATAAGCAGTTCACTCCTTAATTTGTAGATAAGTTCCTACATTTTCATTGTTGGCCCATAAAATCTCTAATATTGATGATAGATTCTATACTTGTTTTCATCACAGTGTACAAGGTCAAAACTACTTGAAATTTTCATTAAGCATTTAAGAGTATGACCATAGAAGGAAAAAAGAACCAAACTTTTATTATACCAGTGCTGACTGCTATGCTGACCCAATTGAAAGGAAGGGTTCTTTTTATGGAGAATTGGATCCTGGCTTTATCTCTTTTGTTTTATTTGATTTATACTTCTTTTTTTTTACTGATAATGTATTATTTGCAGATGAGTAGTGCAGCAGGCAAGACTCCGGCCCCTGGTCAGGCTGTGTACTCCGCTTCTAAATTTGCTCTTAATGGGTACTTCCCATCCCTGCATTCTGAGGTATGTTCTACCGCCTGTCAAAAAAAAAAAAAAACAAGAGGAATTTGCTACACCATTCTGTAACACTAACAAGATTCTATGGGATTCACTATGCTAGACAGTTTCTTTGTTTATCTGATTAATTTATTTACTGTTACTCACTACTGCTTCTTCCTTGATTCCTGTGGAAATTTTGTTGAGAATGTGAAACTTCTGCTAAATGTGTTGCAATTCATTTTTGGTACTGGAAATGGCTACTGGATCATGAGCAAGCTGTAGACAATAGTCAAGTGGGAATGACAGATTTGAAACCTAAAGCTGGTTGCATTCAAAACCGTATAATTTACTATTTAGGACTATTGACTATGGAGAACTACGGTTAAGTAAAGAGTGTATTAGGTTCCTTCTTAATCATCACATTAACAGGAGAGATGCTTGATTCACCGGGGTGTTTCTTCACTTTTCTAGGAACTCATCCTTCACAACTTCGTGATAGTTATTCTTGCCCTCCCTTAAGTACTCCTCCTTCTATCTCTACACTTCCTTAGGTACATGATATTTAGTTGCAGGAATTTTTTCCTGTCCACCATGTGGCTCAAGAACGTAGAAATTTTTATTTCTATATTTTGCTGCTAGTCTTCTGTATCTTTATTGTTTTCTTCCTTGTAGTGTGTAACATATAAGCTGTTACAGTTTGTCAAATTTCAAACACCGTCCCTGTGACATCTACTTCACCTGAGGGAAGAGTTTTCTTTTTTTATTTCTTAATTCGTCTACATGACTCTTTGGGACTGGACGCTTCTAATTCCATTGGTTTGGCTCACAATAATGATAATAGCTTGATTAGCTCCCAACTGTCCTTCCCATTGTGTTGCACCATGATGCTGTAATCTTACCTGTCATTTTCTCTTGGCCAACTCTGTCTAATCCAAGGAATTATTGAAATAGAAACAACCTAGGTAATTCCGTGGTTTGGAGGTGAAACTAGGGAAGGATCTTGAAGAGAGTAAAAGAATGAAAGGGGGAATTGATTCTTCTCCAAACATTTTAATGTGCTCGTTTATTTAAGGAAACAGGAAAGACAAATAATTTATGCATCTTAAACAAGTTCAATCTTTTTACTTCAACATATTGTTTTCTGTCTCTGCCTCCCTTCTTTGAACAACAAGCATCGCTAAAAACTAATACAGTTACATGTGAACTAATTAAAATTGTTTATGTTCTGGGCCAGTGATATATAATATGTCCAGGATTATCTGTTTACTTTTGAACACTTTTAAAATAAGTTGCACATCACCTTGATTTGATTTTCCATGATTCTTTTTGACATATTTATGCCTTATTCTTCCAGCCTTTTTGATCTTTTGAATGGCAGCTCAATCAAAGAGGAATTAAGGTGACTGTGGTTTGTCCTGGGCCTATAGAAACATCAAATGGAACTGGAACAACATCAGGTTCTGAGGTGAACCTACTGCAGCAGTCTTGTTTATTTGAGAGAGCTAGTTTTAACTTTCAATTACTTCGCTATTATTCTATTGCGAAAAAGAAATGCTGTAAGAAAAAAGCAATAGACTAAGGCAAATCACAAATTACTTGCTGACAGCATTCCATTTGCATGTCCTGTTCCATAGTGATTGATTATGCCTACCTGATATTGGTGCATCGTTGTTTCTTATTTTAACAGAACCGTGTCGTCAACAAGGTGCGCAGAATTGACAGTCATTGCTATGACCCATGATTTAAAGGAAGGTATGTTGCCATAACCTCAAAAGATCCAGTTCCATGATGCTTATGTTTGCTTTATGCACCATCTTGCGTGCTTTTGTCTAATTGAAACATGACTTGTGTGACTCAAAAGGCTGGTCGGAATCGGGTAGCAGCTGCTGCAGAGAAATGCAATACATACTCCTTGGGCTTATTGTTTGGGAAGAGGAAGGCCAGCTGAAATGACCTGTGCGATTTTGTATGTAGAAAAGCTTTTTCACTTCATCTGTTTATTACCAAACAAAATATCTGCTCTTCTATAGCTTCTGTTCACTAGCCCCAGTACCACATGTGCTCATCACCATATTTTTGTCTGAATAAAACCAAAAAATGTTAATGAAAATTAATGTTAGCCGGTGTTATGCAATAAAGAACATTTGTGTGGTGTACACTGAACATATGAAAGACTGTTAGTTAGCCCTCGTTTATTCATGGATGATAACTTGCTTCCGGAAACGTCTTGCATTGTTGTTTTATCTCTTATATTGTGTCATTGTGTGCGTGGTATAGATTTACAAACCCAAATGCACTTAGTGAATCTTTGTGTGGCAATTGGAGCGGATAGAGGGTAGATCATGATAACAAACCAATATGATGGATCATGATAAGAGGTGGTTGGGTACTTCCATTATAGAAAAATCCAAGGATGATTGATTGGTTACTTAACATTAAGATTAAAACATCTAAGGGGTCAATTAAAAAGAATCCGAGGGTGTATTATAAGTTATTATAAGGAAAGGGAGGTGGTACAATTAAATAGGAAGGTTAATCCAATAATATTAAAAGAATGCATAAGCAGTTCAAAACGGTAAACCCCTTATCCCTTTGCTCTATTGCGTGCAAGCCTGTGTTCTCATGAGCTTTGAGCTTTTGTGAATTGTGACTATGTGAATATACCTTTTTTTTGGCTCAAAATTATGTGAATACAATTTTAACTTTTAAGAGAAGAAATCATATTTAATTACCGGCAAAAAACACTTTAGTGCTAATATTATATATCCTATACCTTCTTCTCTTTTTTCCTTCTTTGTTTTCAACCTCTCTTCTCCATCTTTGGTAATGATCCCTTCAATCCGCTATAGCAAAAACGATATCTTATACTTCCAAACAAATGGTTTCATCCGAGGCAATGTATTCAGTCATTTGTGATACTATCTGCAAGCCCTCACAAAGCCATACTTGTTGGTCTACTATTAGCAAAAAAAAAAAAAAAATGGACCGAGTACAGTGCATTGCCTAAATCTTTTTTTTTTCTATTTTCTTTTTGTGCTCCTAATTTCCTAAAGACATCATGATCTTCATTATCAAAGAAAAAAAAAGACATTATGATCTTAGGAAAGGTACATGGACTTAAGATGATTGCGGTTTAGGAGATGAATAGAAATCCCAATCAACGTTAAATGAGATGAACCCACTATTGTATCAGCTCTGCTTTGGTCTCTTAAGTTGTTGGTCTTCGGTTCCCATCTCAGGATCATTGCTGCTGCTTCTTTTACTGCAATTACCAAAGCTTTCACTGTCCATCCCATCATTAAGACGCAAACACCACACTTTTTCACTTTGGAATATTTTGCAGCATCCTTGAATTCAAAGCACGCCTCCTCGCCTCGAAATTTGTTGAAAAACTCTTGGGATTCGTTAGTGTACCACAGTACCAGGTGATCTAGCTTAAGTGAGTCTGCATAATGAGTACTAGTCGAGAGAGAGTATCCTACTTCTTCCAATGTTTCCAACTCATTTCCAGCATCATTTTCAGTATCAGCCTTGGCATTTTCAAACCCACAGAAAAGTCTTAGACATGAAAACTTTCTTCTTTTAGGTTCTTCCCCTCACAACACCGCACAAAAAAAAATTCTACTGAAACCACTGCGGTTAGATGGCAACTTCATGGTTTCCAAAGGTCCCTCACTTTGGCAGTGAAACCATTGTGGAATTTCACTTCCTGGCAAGATATTTGCAGCTGAAGACACTTGATTGATCTGAGTTTGAAGAGAAAAAAAAAAAAAAGAGAAACAGAATTGAGAAATGTTGATTTAAATAAATACCATAGAGTGATAATGAGAGTTGAAGACACTTGATTTATACCATAGTGTGATTTAAATAAATACCATAGAAATTCAACAGCATATCTGCTATGATCATGGTGCGTGTCTGCTGGTCCAGTTTGATGCAGTTTGCGAAATTAATGTTACTGAGGTTGCCTGACCTGATGTTGTTTAAATAAGTTTTCAGCGAATCACAGTCATTTGCCCTCAAAGTTTCTAAAGATGGTGGCAGCTTGGGAAGGAAACGAAGACGCTTGCAATAGCTGGATGATACTCTCTGGTAATGTCTCCAAGTTGTTTCCTTCCAGGGAGGATAAGCAACTGAGGGACCATAAACCAACGGATTGACTCCACTGAAGAAGATTGGCATTTGCACTAGCATAAAACCAACGAAGGTTCTTCAAATCATAGATGCTTCTTGGTAGCACAATAATACCAGTTTCTTCCAAATAAAGGTTTTCCTATGATCTCAGATTCCCTATGCTGCGTGGAATACTCTTGAGTTTTATACAACCGGTTGGACGAAGAGTGTACATAGATGCCATCAAATCTGTGATTTCCTGGAAGCTCTTGAGTTTGAAGCACCTAAGCAGGTATAGATGCCTGAGAGATTTCAGATTGCCAATGCTTGGAAGTGTTTTAAGATTTGAGCAATAATCAAGTCTGAGGACTTCCAATTTGTCAAGATTTTCCCCATAGATGAAGGCAGTTTAACTAAATTTTCACAGTGTCTCAGACTAATGGACTCAATGTTTCTGGCTTTTGATAGGTGTGGAAGCTTTTCCAGATATTTGGAGCCATTGAGGTCCATCCTTTTTAGGTTTGGAAGATCCTGTCATACGGCACAAATACATAGAAGAAACAAAACAGACTAAATACTTAGCAGTTTGAACGTTTAGGTCACAAATAGGAATGACACTAGGAGTTTAAAGGAAGATTGGAAAGTACTTGATGCACAGTATTTCTCAACAGAAATTTGAGTGGTGATGTTAACCTCACGATTGGTCATGTGTAGTTTGAACCTATAAGTTAATTGAATTAATCATCCAAAATTTGCCACACCTGTTCTCGTTAAAAATTCAGTACATACATACCATTAATTGCTTAAAAGAGATACATTACAGTGTTACCTGTTTCCCTTTCCAAAGCCGCTTCAGCTTACTTTGAGTCAAAATAATATCAATAAGGTTTTCAGCACAAAAATTTGTTGCCAGGCATTTTGAAGGAAACTCTTCCCAGTGAAGGTAGCTCAAGACATTGAAAGATACTGGAGCCCGCCAGAAGGTAGATGGATTGCTTCTTTGCAGTTGACACTGGAATCAGCTTTATAGAATTTGAGGAATCTGAGACGATCCATTCCGACAAAGCTATCAGAATCCAAATGCATCCTTCTTGTTTTCGATATGTCCAAACATATTCCTTCAATTAAGTCAGTTCCCTGGTCATTAAAATTAATGAGTCAGGGTCTGCATTGTACAGGATAATAAGTAAGAAAAATGCTAAAGAAATTTTTAGACTTCACCTTCTTTTTCATCAACACATAGCGCACATCCTCTGGATTCTGCAATCTGGTACGATGCTAGACCACAGACTGTTCATTAACAATGCCCCAACGCATATCTCTTACCAAATCATGCAACTCTAGCCCTAGTAGAAGTTTCCACCACGAGAGACTTGCTGATCAGATTACTTGTATTGAAATGCACTGAAGTACGAAAGCCTCCTAGTATTTCAGTTGCGTGATTCCGGTCCATTCCTTGACAGAGATATGCAATATCCAGAAGTACATTTTGTTCTTCACCATCCAGAGCATTGTAACTAATTCTCAGAACATCTAGGATTTCTCTAGGGAGAACTTTACCTAATTTATCCATTGCACTGACCCAGTCTTCCTGGCTTCGACCAAATAGGGTAGAACCCAAAACATTGAGAGCCATCGGGTTGCCTTTTGCGCACTCCACCAACCTACCAGATAGCTGTTCAAGAGCATGTGTGGCATAGCTTTCCTTGAAGGCTTTCAAGCAAAAGAGTTGAAAAGATTCCTGATAGTTTAACTCCTCATTCTTGTATAGTTTATCTTCATCAGTGATATTCCTGAGTACTTGTCGGTCCCTGCTGGTTACAAGAATTCTACTGCAAGGACCAAATAGACCTGTGTGATCTCCTTCTAAGAGGTTTTGCAGTTGTGTTGGACTAGCAACATCATCAAGAACAACAATAACTTTCATGCGGCGAAGCCTGTGACGAGTAAAAGTACGACTCAATCCCAGGGTTCCAATCTCATAGCTCTCTCCAGAGAATAAGTGTGAAAGAAGCTTGGCTTGCATATCTATAGCACCATGCTTTTTTCAGCTGGATTCCAACCTTTCCAAGAAAGCAGAATCCATCAAAGTGAAGTTTGGAACGATGGAACACAACTTTGGCGATTGTTGTCTTGCCAATGCCGCCCTTTCCCCATATTCCTACAAATCGAACATCTTCTTCTTCTGATGATGATGATGACTCCAACCACAGTAATGGTTCTACCTGCTTTACTCGGTATTCAATTCCAACTAGATCACCTCTACATTTTTCACAGCCAAACATGCGGTTCAACTTTCTTACAACATCATTGACAATGTCTTCAACAAGTTCAGCCTCCGACCTACCAGATATCAAGTTGTCCGTTAGGAAAAGAAGATAGGCGGAGACTTTTGTGGAGAAAGGGGAAGTATACATAATTGTGTCGCTAAAAATGAATAGAAAAAGGAAATAAACACTGTTGAGAATAAGAAAGGACAATATTTAGATGTATGTGATGTATGTGTCTAAGAGCTCTTAGCCTCCTACCAATCAGCAATAAAATGAAGTTGGCATTTCTGTTTTTGGTAAAAAGAAGTTTTCAGTTGAGGAAATTAAGGCTCTCCTAGGGTTAGGCCAGGCCGTCAACTCAATCAGCTTATAGTGGTTTCTACAGATCACCCACTAATCAAGAGTGCGGTCGGCGGGAGTTCGAACTCTCAACATACCTAATGAGAGTACTGGTAGGACTGCAAAAATGTAGTTGCCTTTGCGAAAACATCTACATATATCCCTCCAGCTATCCCCTCTGTTTTGAAGCTTCATATAAATTTGCAATATGTACTGGAAATTAAACAAATACAAGATTTCTCTAGTCTTAAACAAATTTCAAGTTGAAGAATGTTACATACGAGGCGGCTTGTGAATCCCAGCCAGCAATGTTGGCTGCTCTAGAGAGTGCTTCTCTCCAACTTTGCACCTTCTCCATCTGACTCTTCAACTCCTGCTCGTATTTATCGAATGAGTCCTTAAACTTTCCAGCTTGGTTTCTAACTCGGGATGGATCTATCCCATAGAAAACAGGCAAGACAATCTGACCCTTTGTTTTTGTTGCATTCCATTATGTGTGCGAGTTCATCCAAACACCATTTGGAAGACGCCTAGTCCTGTGAGAAAATGACAATAGAGAGCTTGGAGTCTTCAATGGCTTTGAGGAGTGATGGGGCGAGCTCCTGTCCTTTGTCGATCTTATAATCAATGAAGGTCGAGACTACCTTCAATTCCTGCACAGAGCTGCATACAGGTGGCTGGTGATATTGTTGCGTGTGTCCTCTCCTCTAAAGCTAATGAACACATCATGCTTTTCTAGGGTTGAAGATGAAGTAGCCATTTAATGAGCAACAAAAAAACCTGGACAAAAGGAAAATGGGATTTTAAGGTCTTGTTTTGCAATGTCGGTTCATTGGTTTTGCCTTTAGTTATGCTAATGTGCCATGCCAGAAATTTTGCTTGTGGTTTTTTTTGGTGGTAGACCTTGACGCTGTTCTTTTGCTATTAGACCTTGCTATTTCTGCCACAACATCACCCATACCAGAACCCAAGTCAGAACAGGAAACTCAATAGAGGCGCCGGGAGCTCCATACTCTATGAAACCGCTCATGGTGAGTAAAGAAGGATCCACCCTAGGTGGCAATCGGAACTCAAACCCCTTTTGCGATTTCATAAAGATGGAGACCGTAGCATCAGGATAGAAGAAGAAGAGAGTAATAGGACTATTGTCCTAAAGAATTTCAGAGAAGAGAGAGAGATTTAGAGAGACATGATGTATAAAACACACAAGTTTTTATTGATAATGGGAGTTCTGATCTGCCCTTTCATGTTTACAAGGCCCCTTTATATAGGCAGGAGCATTTAGAAAAAGACGAAAAAGGATGATGGATGATGATGACTCATCATTCCATTTACAACACACTTTAATAATACAACATAAAAGACAAACGAAGGTGTATGATGACTCATCATCCCACTTATTACAACACACTCATTACATTTTAATAATACAACACACTTTAATACTTTATTTCCTGATTGGCTCCTCCGAATTGCAATCATGATACATGTCCGTCATGTCGCAATCATGGTCACTATCTGAGTCAGGGCCTCGGGATGGCGTGTAAAATGCTGAGTCAAAGTTTGTGATGAGATCCTCATCAGTTTGTGTGGACCTCGAAACAGTAGAAGGAGATGATGAGGCAGAAGGCTGATGACAAAGCCATTGTGCCCAATTTTGAAGTTCAATGGGAACTGTTGGAGGAATATCAGTTGTGTGGCCTGCAACAGGTCTAGCAGGGGTGGAAACCAAAGAGGTTGAGGTAATATTGGTGTTCCCAGGGATTGTGAA
>JAKUCV010007686.1:34473-128608 GCA_028386065.3 Turnera subulata
GCTTGGCATGCCCATTCAGATTTTGTGGGCTCAATCAGCTTTAAAGAGAGCAGTTGATTGCATTCTTCCCTTGCAAGTGCCAAATCAGAAGGAGTCATACCAGGATGACTGGCCTTTGTTGGATTAACGTCTTCATTCTTCTTGAATGGCAAGGAGATGAAAAACTCCTTGTTTTTCCACAGAGGAAAAGGATGATGGAAATCTGTATGAGAGTCTGCACAAGACTTGAGAAGTGAATCACTGACCGCTTCAAAAGATACTGGAACTTGGGCCAATGAATAGATCTTGATAATGTCTGTGTATGGCTTAAAAAACCTTTTGTACTTGAGACCATTTGGCAAAATTTGAAAGGACATGGCCTTCTGATAAATATCAAAACCAACCACTATATCACGATCTAGAAGATGAGATCCAAGAATTTTTACCCAGACAACACATCCAGGGAAGAACTGGATTCCTATGTTTCGCTTTGTGATTAGATGGGTTGTAAAGACCTTTCCATTTGCAGCCCGAAAATGTTGCTCATGCTTAACCCAATAATGAGCTGGTAGAATTTCTGGATTCATGATACTCTTTTGGGCTCCTGTATCCATAAAGCCAATAACTGAGATGGGCTTCTCATACTTATCTGGTAAAATGGACAAATTGACATGTGGACTGGTCAGAGTGGGCTGAGAAGGTTGGGCCATAAAGATTGGAATATCTTCTTCAGAGGAAGAGGAATCTGAGCCTGAAACTTCATCATCCGTGACAGCAAGTGCGAAGATGGTTTCATGATTCATTTCTTCTTGCTCAGAATAAAGAGACTCAATATCTCCATCAGAGTCGTTGAGATCAATCTGCTGAATCATTTTTGCTGACTTGGCTGGCTTGACTGGACAATTCTTTGCAAAATGTCCTTTCTTTCCACAGATGTAACAACGATCAGTATTTTTCCCTTTTCGAGACTTCTTCTTGAAAAATCTATGGCGACCTTTAGTTTTCTGAAAAGGTTTCCATTTTCTGAACTTTCCTTTGGACTGCCGTTTGGGAAATCGATGAGATTGCTTCTTGCAGGAGCATTGTGTATCTTTGCATTTTATCTTCAGGCTGGGATTTTTGCACGGTACCTTCATAGTTAGGAACTTAGAAAAGTATTCCTGATTTTCACATAGTGTTTCAACGGACTCGAGTACCAACTGATGAAGCACTCCAATCGTTGTTTGGGCAACATCAATTCTTTGTGTGGTGATTGCTCTGCGAACCGAAGGTTGGAACTCATCTGGCAATGAAGTAAGATACGTCTGATTTAACGTATTTACAGACTTGTCATCCGTTACCAATCTCCAATAGTACTTCAGCATTCTTTGGTAATGGAAATCAAGATCCTTCTTCTTCATGGAACAACACTTCATCTGGTAGAATTCAGATTCTTGGCGATTCTTGAGTTTTGTTGCATCTCCAAGGAATGAGTAATAGAAGTATGATATGACTTCATCCGTATTCTTGGCAGTGTGAAAATTTGCCTTCGACGAATCTTGCATCTTATTGAACCATTCCCATAGTGTTCCAATGAATCTAGAGGTGAACTCCTTCAGGATAAGATAGAGAGACTGTCCTGTGACTGTGCACTGGTTTTCAATCCACGCCCGAAATTCAGTAAATCAGGATTGCCATTTTGATGGTGGAATGTCGTCAATAGTAAACCAGGGTCCCGCTGCTGGCTTAGGAGGTGGATCAAATGAATCAGCCATTGGAGTATTTGTAGAAGTCTAAGTATGGCCTTGAGTAGACTGGGCCGTATCTTGAGCTTGGCCATATCCCGGGGGATCATCTGGGACTTCCTCAACATGAGGTTGAGTGGATGATGTTGCCGTAGCCGTACAGAGTTGAGTAATATCAGCCTGTTCATCTTCAGAGGACCAAACTTCAGATACTTCTTCTGAATCTTCAGAGGATTGAGTTTCCTATTCTGACTTGGGTTCTGGTATGGGTGATGTTGTGGCAGAAATAGCATACTGGGACATATGCCGTTTTCCTGCTTGTTTGGAAGAAATGGTTTCTGAACTGTGTTCTTCAGAACTTTCAGAGGAGGAATGAAGCCTTGATGAGGTTTTAACTCTAAAGTTGCAGTGTGAGATGGAGGAATTATTCCAAAAACTAGAGGAGGAAAAGGAGGTACATGTGGTTGTTGGGGTTGCAATGGGTCAAAGAAAGGGAATTGGGAAGGTGTCAGTTGAGATTGATATTGTGGGGGTGTAAACAAGGGTGAAGGTGCGGGTTGAATAGGTGCCGACTGCTTTCTTTTTTGTCGGTCAATCTCTCGCTGTTGAGCTCGCTCAAATTCTCGTTGGCGAATCTTAACAAAATCATCCAGATCCTTACGAAGTCATTTTAATTCAGCATCCTTACTACTTCGTTCCGGATCATGAATCAATCTTCTGGTGCGATTGATTTCTTTGAGTTCTGCTTCAAGGGTTAAAATCTTTAAATTGAGCCGTTTTTCTGTAGCCAACAGATCAGCTACAATGGCATCAACTTTTTGCTCTGTGCGAGACGTGATCTGAACCACTTGAGAGAGTTTCTCAGAGATTTCTTTGGACTGATGATGATGAGCCTTAGAGGCTTGAGATTGCCAATTAAGGACTTGTTCGACCTGAGAAAGAGAAGGTCGGTGTCCATCAGGTTGGACTGTCTGTGGGGGAATCACAAAAGGTCTAAAACATCATGCAAGTCTGAAGTGGAAGTGAGGGTTCCTTTTTTGGTTTTGCCTCAAGTGAACAAGAAGAATAACCTTCTTTGGCCAACAAGTCTAATGCTTTTGCATAGACTGGGAGAGGTGGTGGAGGACTGAGTTGACAAGGACCGATCCAAGGAGCATCAGGATCATCTGGTCCTGGTCGTTTGTGCCTCAGTTGTCGACAAGAAGTAGAATATCTTCTCTTGAACTTCGGAGGAACTGGGGGAACTGCTTCCAAATCCACATCAGAGAACTCATCACAATTGCAACCTGGTTCACACATTGTTGGATCTATGTCCCAGACAAAATGACCATTGACATGGGAAGCATAGACGTGTGATCCATCAGGGTGGAAATATGCCACTGGAATCTTCTTTTCTTTAGGTGTTGGAACTGGAACTAGCATACAGGAATGATAAAAGGAAGATGAGGAAGAAGATGCTTCAGATTTTCCATAAGTCATCTTCACAGTTCCATCTATCTGCTTCTGGAAAGAAGGCTCAAGAAATTGCACCGATTGTTCATTTCGTTGTAACTTTTCATAATTAGTTAGCCATTCCCGTGGGATTAGCTTTTTCAATTCTTCTCGAGGAAGCTGCCGTGGTGGTTGGACAATAGTGGGGACAGATTCAGTATCAGCATAGATAAACAAAGGATCTGTCGAAACTCCGGGAAAACTGAGATTGATAGCATGGTCTTGCAGACGATATACTATCTGATGATGCAGGGTTGCAGCTATGGAGGAAGAAGTCTGTTCAGCACCATATAGTTAGAGCTGAATCTTCAAGGCTCTTGGTAGGTTTTTATCCAGTAAAGACATATTGAAATTCGGGAAGAAAGTGAGCACAATACTTCCGGAATTCAAAGTAGTCAATACTGTTCCGATCACAGCATGCTCATAATTCAGGTATCGAGTATCTAACAACGAAAGCCTCGCCGTAACTGGTAGACCTTGTCGTCCATGATAGGAGAGAACAAGTCTGATCGCTCCAAGGTGGAGATGAGAATATCCCTGTTTTATCCATTGAGAGATAAAGGAGGAAGGGATTTCTAAAGTCACATATTGCTCAGCAGGGGGTTGCCTTCAAGACACAATGATTCATCTTGGAGGACTGGATGTATTCTTTGACAACAGGACGTCGAGAAGAGATCAAAGTTTTGATAGCTCGAGAGATGGAGCCTTTTTTAAAGACTGTATAAGGATTAACCAAAGGAAGAGTTGAATCCTCAATCTTGACCTCTTCTGGAACATGGGTAATTTCTACTAAGTGATCTATTTTGTGAGAATGGGTTCGTCTGACTGATTCAGGAAGAGAAATAGGTGAGAAGGAGGTAAGTGTTTGTGGTATGGGATTAAGGGTCTCCTGGGTGTCACTCATAGTTGTTAAGCTTCTTCTCTTACTCTTCTTAAGGAACAATAGTATTTCTTACTCCATCTTCAGGAACTCTGGTACTATCCCCGAGTTCAAAAGAGACTACCGAACAAGGTAATAGATATTTGGTACGTGGCGTTGTGCACAAGCTCTGCCTACCCAACCAGGTGGGGATCGACAAGGTATGAGTTTCCAGCCTATATACCGAATATCCATTCCCAAGTATCCGTAGGGCTCCGCTACCAAGAGGCGCCGGGAGCTCCATACTCTATGAAACCGCTCATGGTGAGTAAAGAAGGATCCACCCTAGGTGGCAATCGGAACTCAAACCCCTTTTGCGATTTCATAAAGATGGAGACCGTAGCATCAAGATAGAAGAAGAAGAGAGTAATAGGACTATTGTCCTAAAGAATTTCAGAGAAGAGAGAGAGATTTAGAGAGACATGATGTATAAAACATTGATAGTAATCTTTTACTTGATTGACTAATAGATCTTGCCGTTGTTATACCTTGACAAAAAAAAAATGGCAGGAAAATGGGATTCAGAAAATTACACGTCAAATCCTGATCCTCCTCTATGTGGTCTGTGCATGTACTTCTATGGATCCAAAGAGACCAGCAACCTGTGTTCAGAACCCTACGAGGATCTTCTTCTCCAAGGAGTACTGGAAGATTGCCATGTCCATCTTATCTTCTCTTCTAGGCCACCAATCTCTCACAAGCCAATGTTCCCGTTCCTCCCTCACCAAATATGCAAACCACCTAACCCATTTCTTCTACCTCACCAACTATATAGCCCAGAAGGCCAAGGTGATGCTGTGAGGCAGCCATTCTTGCTTCCTCCTCACCAACTACAACAATGCAAACTCAACAATCCATCCAATAATTGGTGTTTTGCAGCTTTTTTTAGTAATTTTTTTTTTCTTTTGGTGTAGCAGAAATACTTAGCAGTTGGATTTATTTATTTTTTTTGAGATTTTAATTGTTGGTGTGGGCAAGTGTTGCTAAAATTGCTGCTACAATTTTATTTAAGGATGTCATGAATATAACTTAAACTTTGCATGACATAGCAAGAACTTTTTTTTGTAGCAATATGTAGGCAAGTATTTAAGTTATGCGCAGTCCGCACAAAATTAATTTGTGAGTTGTGTTATATGTCTTCTCTTCTTACGTAACATAATTAATTCAAGTCCAATAAAGAGGGAGTCTTCTACTCCTAGAGGATCTCGGGCTTGGATCAAAATCTGATTTTCTTACAAAGGAATTTGCCTATCTTCACGGCTTGGATCAAAATTAATATAGATTGAAGATAGGTGACATGCGTATGATTTTAAATTTTAAGCCCTCTTCATTCTTTCGGTTTGGTCCTTAATTACTATCGCTAAATAGTAAATATTGGTTTTACAAATGATACAAACAAAAGGAAAATGCTGCTCCAGTTTGGATTAAGATTGCTTAAACTCGATCCTCTGGAAGCAATTGCTTACTTTTCGATTCTAATTCTGCTTGGAATTAATAAGTATGCTGCTCCAGTTTGTTCCCTTCTTTTGACGCCTTTTGTTCTTCTCTGGAATTTTAGAATTAGGAATTCTATAAAAATTGGGGATTTTCCAAATTAGGGTTAAGGTGTTTATAAAGATTAAGCATTTTATCCTAATTAGGGTTAGGGTGCGGATATAAACAGTGAATTTGGAAAAAATTAGGTTAGATTTACTGTACAATTTGGAGATGCGAAGAAGAGACTAAGGAGAGAAGAGCAGAGGAGGAGAATAAGAATAGAAGAAGCATTACACACAGAAGAAAAGGAGGAGGAGCAGAGCACGAAGTATCCTCCTTCCTCAAAACACTGAATCTGATTGTTCGGGATATGTTGTCGCTGATTCGGCGAGGCTTTGTAGCGTTCATCCAGCCACCAAGATACCCCTCCTCCGCCGTCACCGGGGCAGAAACAGAGGCAGCAGCAACGCCATTTCCATTCGGAACAATGGTTGAGGCAGAGGACACCGGTGCTAGAGGACAAACACTGAAGGGCATGAAGAATACGGGGATGATACCTCGCCCAAGATGAGTTTTGAGGTCAATTGTAACCACTAGCCCAACAACCAAGGCTGCTAAGGGCATGAAGAATACGTCGCCCGAGATTACCCCCATCATCGACATCGGTTAGTAGAAACTACTCATTCCAGCTGCTCCTTCCATTTGATGCGCTAGCCTTCGATAACTTTTATTATTCAATTATTTATACTGTGCCTGCATTTCAATGTTTCGTAGATATTAAGTTTGGCGTAAAAATTATTTTACCTAGTTCACTTTCTGGAATCTTGCCTTGAATTTAACTAGAAAATGAAACTGTCATATATGTTAAGGAGCTTTTGGAAATGTTCCCCCTAATAGAGTCAATAATTTGTGCCAACTTGGGACAAATCAGTTCTTTGTCACACCCTAAATTCATTATCGGTTCGCTTTATGGGCGTACAGTATTCTGGACTGGTTTTAGTTTATGAGCTAACATTGTTAATCATCCACAGGTGAGAGAGATTCCCTGCATTTTCACACAAGAACTCACCCGTTGGCAAGCTGAAGCATTAATATCCCTTCAGGAGGCACCATGACTTCTCTGTACTGCTACGTGTATGGCTCTTCAGAGCAGAGAGGGTGAATGAATGGGTGTGTGCATGTAATTCACATGCAAAAGCTTAATATTGCTACAAAATGCTTGATCAACTCTAGTATTGGGATCTGGTTAAGTTCAATCAGAGAGTTGCTCGCATAGTTGGGGGTTTATTTTGAGTTCAAACTTCTGCATATTCATTTCTCTATTCTTGTTCTTCTCGTTATACACTTGATCACTGTTACACTACTATGATTCCGTATAGTCATTATATCCATTTCAGTTATTACTGATTCGCTACTATGACTATGGTTCATTTGCTTGAAAATGCCATGCTAAGTTAACTTCACACAATTATTGTTATTTCTGTACTCTTACTTTTGTTAAGCATATCAATGTATTCAGTTTTTCATTATGTTTCTCTTAATAGTCTTCTTTTTGAAATGCAATTCTCTTTGAAGACATTATGGTATAGACTCTCAACTCATGAACATGTAAATTGCTCGAAAATCATTTTTGGACCAGACAATTACGGGATCTGATGGTAATTTGAACTTGGCTAAATCATTACATATATGGTGGTCGATATATTGTTGTGATGGTGCTGGTAATGATTGTTGGAATTGTAGTTGAGCAATAATGGCAGTGCCTCCGTCAGGGATCATGGGGCCGTAGAACCCCTTGTCAGTTGTCACCATGTTTAAGACATGAAAGTTTGAGGCCAAGTTGTCTGCTTTAAATGCACTGCAGAATTTGTCATGCCTAACAGAAAACATAAAGCTCAATTTTCTGGATGACTATGAGAGAAATGAGAAATACACAGGTCAGCTAATTTTTCTTTTTCTAATACTCTATGGTATACTTTGGACGCTTTTTATGCTGAAGGCATGTTTAAAACAATGGGTGTAAATATAGAATGCAAATTAGTACTCTCTTCTTATACATCTAGTTCATCAGTTTGAGATATATAACTAGCTGCAACAGAAGTCTCCTGTTGTGTATGAATTGGGATTCTATGATAAGTTACCATCATTCAATTGAATTTAATATTACTAACAATCTTGCTAGTTAATCTTGGTTAGCAGGAGTAGAGTAACTGCAAGTTGAAATAGGTACTTCAAAAGTATGGAAATGGTACTAAAAATCAGGTTCAAGTTGCAAAGGTGGCAAATAGATTGAGATGAGACCGAATAAATGAAATGTGGAGATGATTTCTTTGCAACAAAAACTAAAAATTCTAATGTCTTGAGAGAATACCAGGACTGTAGATTGTTAGAGCTTTTTGATTGAGTATGCTGTTGTTGCTTACTGAAGTTCATGAGTAGATTAATTCTTGACCATGGCACGGTGTGTTGTCCTACTGACTCCTGGTTGTAAACATACTTTTACTGATCAATTTTATTAGTAAAAGTCTTAGGATACTTTTAGAATGTTTACATTCTAAATTCTTAATTTGTTTGCAGGTTTGTGCACCAACAGGAGTTGGAAAAACAAATATAGCAATGATATCTATTCTACGTGAGGCATGCAATTAGGTGGCTTTTTCTACTGCCAGAAGGTTTAATTTCATACTTCTAATGAATACTCTATTATGCAACTGCTGGATTACTTAACAAATTTATCGTATATTTTTCTGGGAGGCTTTGAGTCAGGTTACTAGTTTTGGGTCTGTGTGCCTTGACATATGATATGGATAAAATTGCAGCAAATGCTTCCCAGATGTAAACACTGTATGCATTGATTTTCATATGGACTTTTTTTATTCTCTCGTGTTGTATTTTGAACCTCCTAACTGTTAACATTTGGCTGCTTATATTGCAGGCCGTATAATAATGGCATACCATATATACTAACATTTGGCTGCTTATATTGCAGGCCGTATAATAATGGCATACCAGATATGCTATCATCAACCTTGCTGTGAATTATAGTATGCCATTGAATACTACTGGATTCTTGTGGATATAGAAATTCTATTGTAGCTTTTTTTGGTGAAAAAGTTTAGTGTTTATTTGCTGGAACTTTGTATCTGTTGATGCATCTTGTTTATTTAGTTTTCAGATTGGACAGCATTTCAATGATGGTTACTTGCATAAAGATGAATTCAAGATAGTCTATGTTGCTCGGATGAAGGTAGAACTACTATATACAATATTCCTGTTGCTGTTTGTGTTTATGTTGCCTCAAGATACTTTGTATCTGTTGATGGCATCTGAACTACTACAACGTTTTCCACATTCTGAAATTTGTATTTTTGACTTATCTCAGGTTGCTACAGTGGACTATTCTTCATTGATCCTAGTTATGGTCCTATGCCTCTTGCACAGCAATATCTTGGAATTAGTGAGCCAACTTTGCGGCTCGCAATGAATTTTTGAATGAAATATGTTTTAAGAATGTATCCACAATGCCTAGATACGTCGAAATGATGTGCCAGTCCTGAAGTGACCGTTTCTCATAGTGATGCTACTTCTAATTAATTGCAGGTCGTTGATTCTCTACGGATTGGACATCAAGCAATGGTATTTGTTCATTCTCGAAAGGAAAAACAGATTCAAAACTGATATGCGTTTTGTAGATTGACAGCCACTAAATCAAACCGATATTGCTAATGATTCCAGTTCTGTTCTGTTGTTGATCTTGGCTCGCCCTAGGAGAATGAATTGCAGATTGTTACCTTTGAATCATCCAAGGGTAGCCAAGGCCAGCTCTGATCTTTTTGCTAACTTTACGGCCATGCCATAGAACTATTGGAAGCATGTAAAACTGTTTGCTCCTTTAAGTTTCTGATTTTCTTTGTATCTACTGTGTACAGAGGCTGTTTTTGCACAAACCACAGCTGTAGTAACTTCAGTGATGGATGGCTTAAGGTCTGTATATTTGCACAAACCACACCTGTAATAACTTATGGATATTAGAACAAAATCTATTGGTTCTTTCAGTGACATTAAAGTGAAGGGGTGACGATGAAAATACCCTTAGTGAAGCTGAATAAGTTGAAGTCTATGGGGGTATTGCATAGACCACAGCTTATGCATTATAGCAAGGGTTTGTGTTTGAATTTGATGGCGAAGCTGGTGTAGGAGAAAAGAGAGTGGATATTATCAGGATTGCTCATTGGTTTGGATAAGAAATCTCAGGAAGAGATGCAAGAGAAGCCGTTGGTTTCAATCTGGATAGGCAGCTTAACTGACTACTTGAACCCAAATATGTGGATTCTGGTCAGCTTTGGTGAAATGCCTGGCTTGCCTGGGGCAGCATTCAGTAATTTGTTAACTGGTAGCGATCCTGTTTGTAGCAATCTCATTTCTTTTACTTTTTTGGAAAGCAGAACAGTTTTTTCGCTAATATAAACAACTATGCGTGCCGTTTGCTTTTATATAAAAAGCTCCATTTTCTTCTGCTTGCTTGCTAACCGAGCCAATTTCAATTCCTCGTACTCAAGTTGCAAAATTCAGAGCAAAGAGTCTCTCAAAGATCAGCAAAACTCGGGCTTACCTGGACAAACATCATAGTCTAGCAGTCCCCTCCGGTTCATGTATCAGTTAATATCTTCACGATATCTTCATTGTATAGACTTGCATAGGCCTTCATATTAGAAACGAGTGGAGAACAGAAAAGTAGAGAAAAAGCCTCCGTTGAGTCCTTCATCAAAGCAGAGGAACGTGTATATGAGAATAAAACTACTTCTTTGGAATCAAAAAACACATCCTGAAATCTTTTCCAGTAACTCCAAACTGCCCTGCATGATTATCAAGAATGTTGCCACACCTACAAACAACAAAAAGCAAATGCAATCAATGAATGAATTAAGCTGGCAAAGTTTTTAGAAAATAGCAATTTTTATAAGCTATTGGTTTATTAAATGGTATGGCAATTCAAATGTCATGGCACACAAGTACTGCATAAAATATTAAGAAAATTTGTGTCAATGGGTTTAACGAGACACTGGTAATTGAGACTAACGAGATAGGCTACAATGGGTTTGGGATGATAGGCCCATTCAAATAAATAAACAGTGATTGTAATATATAAAGAAAAACAAGACCAAACAACAAAATAACGAAAAGGGACCCTTGTCTAGAGGATCCATAAATATTATTCAGTATAGGCAAAAAAATATAAGCATGAAATATTATATAACCAATTTAGTCCAAATAAAAATTTGAGTGTCAAATATTACAATTGATTAAGTACTATAATTATTTTATATGGGTTTTGGTAGATCAATTATGTACAAAACCTATTTAATTATAAGTTATTACTTAGATAAAGAAAATTTCATGAACCCTTAAATTATGAACTCATGTTTAGGAGTTATTGACGAATCTTGTTTGAGATTTATTTTGTTATGTAATAATTTCTCATTTGATTTTGAAAAGGATGAATAGTTAGTTCATTATCAATCCAATCAAATATATTGTCTAACATACATATTGAAAGAAAGAAATATAAACCAAATATATAGAGAAAGCAAATTCTTGCAGATTTACTTTATTTTAAAAAGTAAAACAATTAAACCCTTAAAAAATAGAGGAAGATGGCATGAAAATTAATGGCTTAATACCTCTTTTTGCCCCTTAGTTTGGCAACTATTTTGATTTTAGCCACCTAGTTTTTAATTTTTTAATTTTGCACCTTAGTTTGGCAATGATTAGATATTTTCACCCCCCAACTCATTCCAATAGGTAAAATTGATGACTTGTAGGTTGCCTAATACATGTAACTCCTCTTTTGATAATTTTCTTTCCTACAAAGTCACCCAAACCGAATCGCTAAAACAAAAACTGATTTATGACCCGATATAAACCGATTTTGTTTCCTTCTTGTATTTGTTTTCGGATTCTATATCGGGTCATAAATCGTTTTTTTTTTGTTTGGGCAATTTGGCTTGGGATGATTTTGTAAGAAAGAAAATTACTAAAAGAGGAGTTAATATGTGTTAGGCACCCCACATGTCAATAATTTTACCTATTAGAATGGGTTGGGGAGTGAAAATACCTAATTATTGCCAAGCTAAGGTGCAAAATCAAAAAATTAAAAACTAGGTAGCTAAAATCAAAGTGGTTGCCAAACTAAGGGGCAAAAAAGGTATTAAGCCAAAATTAATTGATTGTCTTATGCAGATTAGAAATTAATTAGAAAATCTAGTAAATATTTAGTGATCTTTAAAAATTAGAGAAGGGGAAGGGATAGAGAGATAATAGAAAGAGAAAAATAATAAGAGGAAAAATAGTAAAAAAAAGGAAAGCTTTTAAGGAAAATAATTTTTTTAGTGGATCGAATGTAGTCTCTTGCCTATAGTGGTTACAACATGGATCCATCGCTGCTTGTCTATATAATTGGACAAAAAAAATACAAGTCTAACCCTAATTCATCAATTGTCTTCATTTCCTCTGCCGCGTCTCTCCCCCTCTCCCAGGGGTAAATTTAAAGGGGCCCAACAGGGGGCCATGAATTATGTATAATTTTATTAGCATCATATCATGGAAGAGGCGATAGTTTGGCAGAAAAAAATGTTGGCTGCATCGGGGGATTGAATGTTGCAAAACATGTATGAATTGGGTCAACTGCGCCGGCTGTATCAGGTGGGCAGAAATTTCTGTGGCATAACCTGTTGGTGGTGCCGCATTTGACAGAAATGGGCTTTGAATTTCATTTCAACCAGGAGTTGCAGAATGTAGTGCTAGAGTAAGCTTACTAATCTCCCTCTCTCTCTCAATTGTGTGAGTTAATTTCTCCCTCTCTCTCTCAATTGTGTGAGTTAATTTTTTTTGGAATATGAGTAATGGAACTTAAGAACTTTCATAGCAGTTAGGGTTAGTTGTTTCTCTCTTGTTCTTAGCTTGAATCTGCTCTTGATGCAAATAGTGTCTGTAGTAGGAGACTTCTAATCTACTCAGTTATTCCATCTAATAATGGTTATTCTTCTTCTACTTGACTCTAATCTAGTTTTACGCATCTACAATCTAATTTTCAAATTTTGTAGGTGACGTATTGTAAAATTTTCTTGCTTTTTTTTAGGGGCTTTAACATTTATGTGCAACTTATATGCTTATAAATACAGCCACATAAAGGATTAAAGCGTTTTTTGGTCTCTGTGTAAGGCCTCAAAGTTGGAATTCATCCTCGTGTAGGATTTTGGCCTCTTTTCATCCCTCAGTTCATCCCTTTTGGTCAGTCCGGCCGAAATCCGGCGAAAACTGCTGACGTGGCAATTTTTTAGGCGCCACATCAGCTTTGTGGGTCCCACATGTCAGGGTTAAACCAAAAATCAAAAACCAACCCCACCCGACCCCGTTTCATCCAACCGATTAACCCGACAAAAAGTCCTCATCCCTCTTTTCTTTAACTTTTTAATTAAAATGCCCAAATTATATTCTTTATTCTTAAATTATTTTTTAAATTAAATTTTCACACATTGTAATTTTTTGCACTTTATAATTTTTTTCCCAAATATAAGTTTTATGACACATCATAATTTTTTACGTATTACCCAAATTAAATTAAAAAATATAATTACACTTAAATCCGTAATATTAAACTAAATCCCTAAATTTATTTATTTATTCTGCTCCAGCAACCCAATACACTTAAATATAAAAAAATTGAAAAAAAAAAGAAACACCAACAAAACGTCACTACAGTCGGTTTCCTCCACCTTGCTGCTTCTCCTTCACCTCTCCGGCGCTTTCACTCCTCCATGCCCAAACTACCCTAACAATGAAATTGGTCTCCCAAGAGGAAGACGAAGAGGAGATCATCCAATCCGTGGTGGGGGGCAACATCCCTTCCTACTCCCTGGAGTCCAAGCTCGGCGATTGCAGGTGGGCGGCCGCCACGCCGTGAGGCCCTGCAGAGGATCACCTCCAAGTCCCTATCGGGCCTCCCCCTCCAAGGCTTTGACTATGACTCCATCCTGGGGTAGTGCTGCGAGATGCCGGTTGGGTACGTCCAGATCCCCGTCGGGATTGCGGGGCCCCTCTTGCTGGACGGGAAGGAGTACTCCGTCCCCATGGCCACCACCGAGGACTGCCTCGTCGCCAAGTGCAACAAGCTTCAAAAGCCACCGCCGCTCGTGCACAGGCTCCTCTCCCTTCCTCTCCTCCGCCTTAACACCCTTTCCCATTAATGGCACCGGACAACCTCCACTGCAACGAGATGCGCCGCCCTTGACAGCGGGTGTCTTTGCAAGATCCGCCACACATAACAATGCTTGGTTATGTTACTGTCGAACCCCTTCCCCCTTTGTCGTTTTCTATTCTAGTAATTTGCACATAACTGATTGGGGGTTTGAACTAATTGAGTTGTGGTTGTTGACGTGAGTGTTATGGAGGCTGAGATGGAGTTGACGGGGTTGTTGTGGGCGTGGGTTGGGTTGTTTTGGTTGACAAACACAGTGTTTCCACCGTCATTATTCCCTTGTTGTTCTTGGAGGAGGAAACGATGTGCTTCAAGCCTTGGTTGCTGTTTGTGGTGGAGGAAGGAGAGAGGCGGCTCGAGACATGGGGGTGCTACAACTGAATTGATGGGGCACATAGTGGCCGCGACGACGACGGAAGCGCTACTGGTTACAGTGGCGTTAGGGATTTTGGGGAATGGGGAAAAAAATTTATTTTCCAAAGTAAAATATTAAAAATAAAAAGTAACATAGTTAATAAAACTTAAATACTAAATCCAACCTTAAATAATTTATTATTAACATAAATATGAGACAATTATGGTTAATTAGAGTTAATATTAATTTTCTACCAATATTTAAATTTAATAGATCAATTACGTGCCTAATATGAGATTTTTTTAAATAATATTACATATTTTAGTCAAAAAAATAATATTGCATATTCACTAATATAACATAATATTGCAAAAATAAATTAATTTTTGGAAAAATTAAAAGATAATAACAAATGGGAAAAATTAAAAGGGGAAAAGATTTTTTTTACTAAAATAAAAAATAATAACAAATTGGAAAAAGTAAAAGGGAAAAAGAGAAAAAGGAAAAAAAGAATAAAAAATCTAGACAAGTGGGTCAATGGGGTGGGCGAACGGGTCGGGTGGGGCTGGTTTTTGGTTTAACCCTGACATGTGGGACCCACAAAGCTGATGTGGCGCCTAAAAAATTGCCACGTCAGCAGTTTTCGCCGGATTTCGGCTGGACTGACCAAAAGGGATGAACGGAGGGATGAAAAGAGGCCAAAATCCTACATGAGGATGAATTCCAACTTTGAAGCCTTACACAGGGACCGAAAAATGCTTTAATCCGCCACATAAATCCTAATATGTATGTTTTTTATTTAGCCCTATGTTATTGTGCTTCGATTGACCCCTAAAGACTTCAAAGACTTTAACTTTGAGAGCCTCTTTAGCGACTTTCTGTAAGCTTTCACTGCAATGAATTTCATGTGCTGTTCCGCCTTCTATGAGGACCAAACTGTTGAATTACGACAAGTTTGAACTAACAGCCCGTTTGTTATGGAGGAACTGAATTGGTTTGGTATAATTCTATTTAAGTTAAAATATAAATTGAATTCTATTTTTTTATTTTTGAATCAATATTTAGTTAATATTTCAAATGAGGAGAGAATAGGCCGGATTTAGAATTCATTTCTAATTGGCTAAGTGTTGGTATGTCTAAATGACAAAAATGGCCTTATAATTTTTGTTTTATTTACAAGAAAAATTAAAGAGAACTTTTTTTTAGCAAAAGGACTACTTAAGTAATTTTAGCAATTTAATTCATAATTTAATTTATACCAAATATTAGAATTGAATCCAATTCCTCATTATTAAAAATTATACCAAACATGGGAATTGATTTCATAATGAATTCAAATTCTAAATTTTTAATGAATTGAATTCATTTTCACTTTGGATTTGATACCAAATCCACTGTAAGAGTATTTTATTAGTGAAGCGTATCTTTTGAACTAAGGGTATTTTTATTGATGAAGGTATTGTATTAATGAAGGGTATCTTCTGATCTAAGGTTTGAACTGTTCAATCAAGGTTTGGTCCTAATGGAAGAGAAATAGAATGCTTTGAACTAAGGGCATTTTTATTAATGAAGGCAGTTTGATGCATTACCAAATATTTTAAAAATATTAAATGAGCTATACTAGAAATATTAAAAGCACATAAATGCTTAAAAAAAAAAGAGGCAAGAAAAAAGATTACAGAGACAAGAAGCAGCTCTCGCACGCCAGAAACATGAACCAATTAGCGTATTGGATTATCTTGATTCAAAGAAAATGAGACTAACATATGATTACAGAAAGAAAGAGAAATAATTGTGATTATCAAAAAATTTAAGACATGATGATAACATTCTCTGCCGCGTCAAATATCAATTTGTTGGTTTATAAAAAATAATGTTCTTGTTCTAAATTGGGGTTTTTGGTACAGCTGGTACCCGACTTTCTTACGTTGGGTCAATCGTGTACCTACAATTTTTCTCGGATATTTATATACTTGGAGTTTAACGGGCAGGCCAGTCATGGATCTCGCAAGGGGGGGCATAATGTTTTGACGTGGAAGCTGCCCAAAATTAGGATGCTGCTCGTTGCTCAAAACGGCGTCTTATTACTACAATACGACGTCATTTCATGTCCACGTGGCAAAAACGTGGGCCTCACTACTGTCCCAATCATTAACCCGGTTTCTTGTCCGGTTCTACCCGGTAGAGGTTCAACCCTGTTTTTAAATGCACAAATAAATTTTGCAAGAAAATTTGTACATATCGAAGACAATTATGTAGTCTAATAAAGGGCGGTGGGATTACAGAAGTGTGCTCATTAGTTTCATCAGAGTCCTCATCAAATATATACAGGTAAGAGATTACAGAAGTGTGAAACATTAGTTTCTCCTTCTCTAGCTTGCTAGCCAATATATTTCATTGGTCATATGTCATAACTATTTAACTATATATTTCTGAATAATTTTCAACACTCTAAAACAAAACAAATTAAACGGCCACGCTTTATATGCCTCCTAGATTCCTTACTATTCTTTATAGCATTTTTTTTCTATAAAAAAAGTGTGACTGACAAGATATAATTTATATTTGTTTATATATGCCCTACTCCCTCTTTCCCAGAGATGCTTGGGGCCTTACTATGTTATCATCAAATATCCATCTTTCATCATCATAGCAGGGAATTCTTTTTTGAAGGGAATTTTTTTTGAACTGAAGGCGATTTCATTCATTAAGCGAATGCACACTGTAGGTGCATCCTGGTTTAATTTGTTTTGTTTTAGATTGTTGAAAATAATTCAGATTTCAGAAATATATAGTTAAATTAAATAGTTATGACCAATGAAAAATAAGGATCACAAAGTACCAAAAAAAGGGAAAAAAAAAACAGAGAAATATAAGAATCACGACAAAAATTAACTTTCCCGGAGAGGCGGGTGAGTATAAGTTGTATAACCAACTCGTAAAATTGTTCTTATAATATAAGCAATAGTAAAAGAACATGAATCAAAACATGAATCAAGGGAAAAACCACATAGGCGGAAGCCAATCTTTTTTTTTTTGATGAAACGAGTTGTATTAATGGGAATTTAACAGTACATGGTTACAAAAGGCGTCATCCAAAGGATGACTATAACCCATTCTCAAGCAAAACTACTAAACTGGTAAGCCTACAATACAAGAAGTAAGGCAGGGAGAAAGCATCAAATTGTATATGGTTTACATGACGGCCCATGCCAACTCAGAATGCTCACTGGACGAATAATGATAGCAGAGAGGTCATAAGGAAATCTGGGTTGTGTAGCTTTGAACCACAGCAACGATCTGAATAACACCACCTCGAACAGCTTGCTCCAATCCACACCCTTATCTTGAAAGATAAGTTTGTTGCGACTCAACCAAATAGACCAAACCGCCACAAAAAAGATCACGACCCAGGGAGCGCACGTCCGAGCCGGCCCAACCAATCCCAACCAACTAACAAAAAATTCTTCCAACGATTTAGGAGCACACCAACTAACACCCCACCACTCACACAATTTATTCCATAGAGCCCAAGAGAATTTACACTGCACAAAGAGATGGTCACGAGTTTCAACCTCCTCCCCACAAAATGCGCAAAGAGCATTCTCCCTTGAGATAATGTTATTTCGGAGGAGTTTAAATCTGACAGCAACTCCTTGGTAGAAAGCCATCCACAGGAAGCACTCCACTTTTAGGGGGAGCACATCTGAACCATACCTATGGTTTACCATTGTTGACGTATCTCCTTTTCCAAATGAAGTCATAACCCGACTTAACTGAAAATACTCCTTTAGGATCTTCCATCCACCTCCATCTATCCGGTTCATCCAATGCAAGATTCACACAGTCAATTCTACTCAACAACTGGTTTGCCTCGTCGACTTCCCACGAAAAAGGAGTCCTTCTCCAATTAAAATCCCACGCCACCCTTCCATTCTCCACCTTACGCAATTCTGAGAACGTCGCAAATTGGCTATTAGACAAGTGAAACAGTCTTGGATGCAGCTCTTTCAAAGTTCCTCCATCAAGCCATCTATCAAACCAAAACTTGCATAAACTTCCATCTTTTATATCCAATCTAACACCCTGGTTCAGCCCCACCATCCCTCTTCCATTGTTCTCCCCAGCAGAGATAATATTTTTCCAAACAATGGACATCGATCCACCAAAGGAAGGCCATGAGGATGTTGATTCAGTCCTGTACTCATTACGGATTATCCGAGCCCAGACAGGAATCGCCGTAGACTGCACATCAAAGCATACATACCTCCACATCCATTTAAATAATAAACTCTGATTTTTAGCAAGCATATCCTCAATACCCAAACCACCAAATTTTTTAGGTCTCGCAATCTTATCCCATGCTACAAGACACATCTTTCTTTTTTCCCCACTCCCACCCCATAGAAAATTCCTCTGTAAGGACACTATTTTCTTGGCAACACCACAAGGCATCTTGTACAAAGACAAATAGTATATAGGTAGATTACTGAGCACCGCCCGAATAAGAGCCACCCTCCCTCCTAAGGATAGAAATTTACCCTTCTAAGAAGCCAGCCTACTCCTGACACGTGAGATAACAGGGTTCCATGCTTTTATTCTAGACATACACGCACCAATAGATAAGCCTAAGTAGGGGATTGGCAAACACTCCACCTTGCTCAGCAATCGGTTAGCAAACATCTCCATCCTCTGATTGGAAACATTGATCCCCACCAAACTACTCTTATGAAAATTAATGCTCAACCCAAATAAATTTTCAAAGCACCTCAGACATCGTTTTAAATTCAGCAGAGAAGAGTAGTCGTCCTGGCAGAAAAAGAGTGTGTCATCCGCAAATTGTAGGAGTGAGGCTGTCACTTCATGTATCTGTATGACTTGCACTAACCCTGCCCTGATAGCTTGATTGACCATACAATTTAACCCTTCTGCCACAATATTAAATAGAAAAGGTGAAAGGGGATCACCTTGTTTCAATCCTCTAAGCGCAGTAAATTCGTCTGATGGAGACCCATTCACCAACACAGCCAATTTAGGAAAACTAATACAACCCCAAATCCACTTCCTCCACCTTTCTCCAAACCCCATGGCAGCCATCACATCCATCAGAAAATCCCAAGAGACTGTGTCATAAGCTTTCTTAAAATCTATCTTCCACATCACTGCCCTCCTGTTGTTCTTCTTTAGAAAATGGACAATTTCAGAAGCTGATAAAACACAATCCAGAATTTGCCTACCTTCGATGAAAGCATGTTGATTCGGGCTTATCACATCCTGCATCACACCCTTCATCCGAGAAGACAACACCTTGGCAATAATTTTGTACAGCCCGTGGATAAGGCATATAGGTCTGAAATCCTCAAATCCTAGGGCTTCTGCTTTTTTTGGGATGAGACATATGAACCCGCAGTTGACACCCTTAGGAAGTCTCCCATTCAGAAAAAATTCGTTCACTAAAGCCAGCAGATCCTCACTAATAAAATTCCAGGCCCTTTTATAGAAGTTTAGATTGAAACCGTCAGGCCCTGGCGCCTTGTTCCCATCGGACTCCCAAACGACTCTCTTAATCTCTTCCAAGTCAACTGGTCTCTCCAACCATGATTGTTGCTCCCCCGAAATCGGCTTGATGGGTATATCACCCCACTTGAATCTTGCATTGGTCGGGGAACAAAAGATCCTTTCAAAATAATCCTTTGCTGCCTTTTTGACTTCATTGGGATCATCTATGATAACTTCTCCATCACCAATCTGCCTTATATAGTTCCTGCTTCCTCTATTACACGCAGATGCATGAAAAAAGCGTGTATTCTTATCCCCCAAGTTCAACCAATCAACCCTCGACTTCTGTCTCCATAAGCATTCTTGATGTCGCTTTTTTGTTGCAAGATCAGCCTTCCACCCTCTTAACAGTCGAATCTCCCCCTCATCTAAGCTCCTCTGATCAGTGATTCTGTCTAACTCGTCAACCTTTTTTTCCATCACCTTAATGTCTTCCTCAATGTTGCCAAATCCGGTCTTATTCCATTCTCTAAGGTACTGTTTGATCAAGCCCAATTTCATAAGAAGATTGAAGTGACCTGGGAATTGCCTACATCCTTCCAACCAGCTACTCTTCAGCACTTCATCAAAGCTTTCATGCTTAAGCCAACAGTTGAGAAATCGAAATGGCCTTGGCCCCCAATTCACAGCCTCTTGAGCAAGGATTATTGGACAGTGATCCGAACTTTTCTTTGGTTCCGCCCACAATTTAATTGAGGGGAACAAGGAGAACCAAGCAGGGTCAAAGAAGGCCCTGTCTATTTTACTAGCAGCCGTAGCATTGCCCCAGGTAAAGGCTCTCCCCTGAAGCTCCACCTCACATAATTCTGCCTCTCTAATGAACTCCGCTAGTGCCCGCACTCCCCTTGTGCTTATCCTTCCACTCAACCTCTCCTTACTATCAAGAATTTCGTTAAAGTCGCCGATCACCAGCCACGGAATGGTAGAACCACATAACAAACTTGACAGCTCCTCCCATCAATCTTGAGTGACATTTGGACAAGGCAAAGAAATTGTCAGTCGCTGCTCCTCTAGACAGTACTCATAAAGGCTTACATCATTTGGGAGTGTGAAGTAGATTGTGTTGTCTCTTAATCCTGAAAATTCCTTTGTAGAGATCAAAGCAATTGTGCCGTTAAAAAGATTCATGAAGAGTGCACCATCCTTTAAAGTACTACTCACCCACACTTTATTCTGAGGATCTAACTTCAGAATCTCGAAACAATGAGTATATCTTCCAATTGAGTAGTAGTAAATCAGGAACAAATCGCATGATGATTCAACCATAAAATTCCACCCGGTGTAAGTTGTGGACCTGAGTAGTGGTTGACGCGGTGCTTCTATCTGCAAATCTTTAAGCGTAACATGGTAATCCTGATCCACCTTAACCAAAAAGAGCTTTCTGGACATGAGCATGTAGATTTCTCCATCACAGATAGCAGCACA
Organism: Turnera subulata; assembly: GCA_028386065.3. Classification (NCBI taxonomy): domain Eukaryota; kingdom Viridiplantae; phylum Streptophyta; class Magnoliopsida; order Malpighiales; family Passifloraceae; genus Turnera; species Turnera subulata. Next base: position 55,659 of record JAKUCV010007686.1, read on the forward strand.
AGAGCACACAGTATCATTAAATCTACCCAAGACCAGTGACTCTACAGCATTGGTCCAATTATCATCATCCAAGTCATCTAACTCTTGCTTAGTCCACTTATCATCCCCAACCTTGCAAAGCATGGCACTTGGCTTGCACTCTCTCTCTTCCTCCTCATATTAATTAAGACACATCACAAAACAATTCGGATCATTAAGGTCAGGCCGTGAGAGTAGTACAACATCGGGAGGATGCTTCCACTTCATCATACGAGGCAGCTTAATGTTTTGCGTGGAGATTGGATTCAGTAGGAAACAATCCTTTGTCTTTTCATCTAGTAGAATAAGCCAACCATACCAGCAACTCAAAATCTTCTTTCGTCTCATCTCGCTCTTCAAATGGCACGATCCTCCTCCACATATGTCATAGAAAGTCTGACGCGGTCGCTGTGCATGCATATAAACTAGCCATGGCGCCCTTGTCCCAATTGTTGGAGGCCTACGCTTTGATGAGAGATCACCTCTTTGTTCTTCCTCCTTGCCAGCTTCCATCTTAATTTCCCTCTAATTAAATTACTTCATTTATATGCAAATCAGATTGAATAATTAATTCATTATTTCATTCACCGACCGGGCCGGGGATAAGAACATGAACACATATTATTTATTACTCGATCACATATGCAACTTAACGGGAAAAAGACATTAATCCACTAGGAAACCAACTTTAAGACTAATACAGGGATTAAAAAAAAGACATTAATCCGCTAGGAAACCATATCGTGGGAACATATACATGAACATGTTTATTACTCACGTAACTAAGGATGCAAGTTAACTGGAAAAACACATTAATCCACTTGGAAACCAATTTAAGAACTAAAAGCATGGATAAAAACAAACATTAATCCGCTAGCTAGGAAACCATATATATCGTGGGAACATATAATATATATATGCCACTATAAAAACCCCACAGGATGATCTTCATTAATTGTATCAAATACTCTATATAGTGCATGCCCAGGAACTTGAAACCTAATCTCAACCGACAGCTTGTTTTTCGTTATTCCTTCTCTGCATTAGGTCGTTAAAGCTAAACAGAAAAAAAAAAAAAAGGTGGGATTGTCAAACAGAACCACCCCACTGCCTTGCAAACTATGGACTAGAGGTCTAGGAATCCCACCTTTATCTTCTTTATTCGCAACATTAAATTTCTCATGCTAAAACAAAGAATCTACTACAATTTAAACTACACCAAATACAAGAGTAGAAAATATATATACAGTTTGGAGTACTTACTTGCGATAATGCTTCCTCTGCTCCCTCTGTAATTAATAATTTGCTATGGACAAGCAGAGTGTAGGAGTAGGGGGAATTGGCTTTTCTCTACTTTTACGTTAACCCTGACCTCCTTTATATATAACCTAGGTTAGAAGGCATTTTTGCTTGTCCAATGTTAAAAGCAAATTTGTAAATAAAAATAAATAAGAAAAATATTGACTATATAAAAATAATTTTTAGAAGAATTTTAAATTTAAAAATATTGAAAATATCAATGAAGAAAATAACATAATTTTTATATTTATAAAATAATCTTTTAAATTGAAGAAAAATATTTACAATTAAAATAATGAACAGTGAGAAGAAATATAAATCAAAATAGAATTTTGAAAAATTAATAAAAAATTTTGTATTGTATAGTGAAATAATAATTCAAGAATTTGTGTTATAACTTCCAAAAATAAATTAATTTTTTTTATAAAATTATATGTATTATTGTACAACTATTCTATTATAATACTAAATTTTCTTTTTTTTTTGATAATATGAGTATCCCAGCTCGATAAGCCAGACTAATCTCATCCGTGGCACGACACCCGATCTCGCTTTTCGGGCATTTAGCCTAGGACCACGAGCGGGGTCCAGCGTGGTTTACCACTCCCAAGAGGTTAATACTAAATTTTCTAACCATAATATATGAAGATCCATACATAAAAACGATACTACTTTCCTCATGATGAAACTTTAAATAAGAAAAATGAGTTAAACTAACAACTTTAGATTTATATAAGCTAAATTTATTTTATTTTAACTAAAATTAATATTTGTGTCTTGCTTAGGAATTGTTTTTTATAATTGCCTTGGAACTGATGTAAGAAGACTCTTATAGAACTCTCCCTCGACGAAACGGAGCCAAGAATTGGCAATCAGGTGATGTTGGAATTGATGATGACCAGCCAATCCTATCGGGCCACATTACGCCAGTGGTTGGAAGATCCATCTTTTCTTTGGTATGAGGATCGAACAAAAACATGTCGTTGATCTCTTGATTCCCCTCCCGGGCTCGACACATTCGCAGCCAACCGTTTTGTGAAGAGACTATTAATTTTGCTCCACCCATCTCGGGGACTCTTATTGTATCGGTGAAGTTGGATATGGGGTTGAACATCTTCATCAACGACGTGTCCCTACCCACATGCAGGAGTCTGGGCACACCCAGTTTAAGGTTCGGAGGAGGGAAAGCTGATCCCCATGATTTACACACAGCTCGAAAGCAGCATACCCCTTCCACGTCAAGTTTCAAATCATGTTTTGATTTCAAAATTTTAGATTGTATTAATCTCAGAGCCGAACCCGGCAGATGGGACCAATCCCTTTCTCGTTTGGCAGCTAATTCCCTTCATGTAATCATCAGCTCTCCCATTGTTAACTCCTCGCCTGTATATATATATATAATAGCAAACAAGCATTAATTTCAGTTTTGCACGCTAGGCACAATAAAATCCACTTTGAATGGAGAGTTGAAATAAAATAAAGAGAGTGAATTATACAGGGAAGAAAAACATTAATCCACTAGGAGGAACCAACTTTAAGACTAATACAGGGATAAAAGGACGTTAATCCGCTAGAAAACCAAATCGTGGGAACATATACATGAACATATTTATTACGCACATAACTTAAGTATGCAAGTTAATGGGAAAAAGACATTAATCCACTAGGAAACAAATTTAAGGACTAACCGCATGGATAAAAAAAAAAACATTAATCCGCTAGCTAGGAAGCCATATAAATCGTGGGAACATATATATATATATATATATATGCTACAATAAAAACCCCACAGGATGCTCTTTCATTAATTGAATCAAATACGTACTCAAAAGATAAATGTATATAGTGCATGCCCAGGAGCTTGAAACCTAATATAATCTCAACCAACAGCTTGTCTTTTGTTATTCCTCTTCCAAATTAGGTCGTCAAATCCAGACAAAAAAAAGGTAGGCTTGTCATCGTTGCAAAATAGGGTCGTCTAGGTCTAGGTCTAGGAATCCCACGTTTGTTTTCTTTTATTCGCAACATTAATTTTCTCATGCTGAAATAAACAATCTACTACGATTTAACAAGAGCACTAGAAAATAAAGAATCTACTACGATTTTATCAGCTCTAGGAATACTTACTTGTGATAATGCTTCATCTGCCTTCTCTGTAGACGCGCAGATTGATTAATTATAGGGAGTAGAGGAGGGATTGGCTTTACACTGCTTTTACGGGTTAATTACATTTTGACCCCTTGAATTCCGGTTTATTTTTGACTCACCCCTTGTACTTTTTTTTTCATCAAATGACCACCTGAACTCCTAATTTGATACAATTAACCATTTCCGTCCAACTCCATATAATTCCGTTTGGTTAAGTAACGGAGCTCATTGGATGCATGCCACGTGGCATCATCGTATCCATCAGAAAAATTTCTTTTACAGAAAATTGAAAAAGAAATTATTTATATAAAAATAAAAAGGAAAAAAAGTTTCTTTGCCAAATTTTTTTGAATCCTTTTTTAAATTTTTGAGAAATATTGAAAATAAAAATTTTGTACGAAAGAGAAAAGAAAAAATGGTTTCTTTGGCCATTTTTTTTTGTAAAATTTCTTTTTATTTTTGGGAAAAGAATGAAAAATGAAATCTTTATATAAAAGAAAAGGGTTTAGTTGGCCATCTTTTTTTGTAAAATTCCTTTTTTATTTTTGAGAAAGATTAAAAAAGGAAATATTTATAGAAGAGAAAAAAAAATTCTTTAGTCACCTTTTTTTCTTGTAAAATTCCTGTTTCTATTTTTTGAGAAATAATGAAAAATAAAATCTTTATATAAAAAAGTTTATTTGCTACAATTTTTATTTTTTTTATTTTTTAAGAAAGAAATAAAAAAATTATACAAAAGAAAAAAGAAAAATTTCTTTGCCACATTTTTTAATTCCTTTTTTTATCTTTCTCAAAGAATAAAAAAAGAAAACAATTTTTTTTGGCCACATTCACTAGTTGGACCAAAAAAATTTTTTTACTCTCCCCTAAACAGACACTTACAAAATACATAAAAAAAAAATGCCTCAGCACCATAGCTCGTCCAGTCGCACTCCATCTTCTCTGCCTTTGGGAGCCTCTTCTACACACAATTTCCTAAATCTTAAATTCTTATTCCCATAACCTTTGGGAGCCTCTTCTACACACAATCTCCTAAATCTTAAATTCTTATTCCCATAACCTCTCTTCTCATCCAATCCATTATAACAATTTCAAATCTCCTCCACTTCTCCTCCACTTTGCTTTAGTTTTCCCAAAAATCAAACAGCCTAAAACCTAAAAAACAAAGCATAGAAATAAATAGCCTCTTCTTCTTCAAAATCAGATCCAGAGATGTCAGAATCCCATATGAAAGCATCATCAACATCTATCTGCAGCCCACCGTCAAGAGCCAACTTCATGGCCAGCAAGTAGTTATGGGAGATGGTGCCGACATTGGTGCAGAGGGCGTAGGCCTATGGCTGAAGTCGGATATCTCTTCGATGGCGATGCAACGGCGACCATGACAGGAAGTTTTCTCTTCTCCTCCTTCCATATGGTGCAGAGGGCGTAGGCCTATGGTTGGTGTTGTTGGGTTCCATCGTTTTCTCTTCTTTCTTTTTTTGTTTTTCGTTTTCACTTTTATAGGAAGAAGAATGAAGAAGAAGGAGAAGAGGACTTTGGTTTTGTATTTTTTTTTTGTTTTTAGTTCTAGGTTTTATGAGAAAGAAGAAGGAAGAAGAAGCGTTGAGGGTTTTGGTTTTATGAATTTGGTCAAATGCGAAAGAAGAGGCATAGGTGAAAGGTTAATTTTTGGAGGAATTGCTGCAGATTCCAAAACTTGCTGCAGAATAGATCTAATGAGCATTTTTTTGGACATATGATGGGGAAGATTTAATTCGGTGTCTCTTGTTTTTTTTTTGAATTTTATTTAATTTTATGTGTAAATAAATTTAATGGACAAGATTGTTACACGTGTCACGCATCTGTGTCAGCTAAAAAGCTAATTTAACAGAAATTTGCAAAACCCTAACGGAGGTGGTTGATTGAATATAATTAGGAATTCAGGTGATCAATTGATGAAAAAAAGAGTTCGGGTGGTGAGTCGAAATAAGATTGGAATTCAGGGGGTCAAAATGTAATTAACCCCTGCTTTTACGTTAGGCCTGACGCCCCCTTTATATATATAACCTCAAGACCTAAATCCCTTTCTAGACTTTTTTTTTTTCCCACAAGAAAGAATATGTAATTGTGTAACCGACAGTTACTTTGATATGCATGGTTTTTTCACCTTAAAAAATAAGTAGTTTTTTTTTTTTCCTGGATGAACTTCATGCGATTGGTGAGATAAAAGTTATAACCGTGGACGAAATTCATCAAACAAAATAAATTGGATGTTTTGCCAAAAAATATAGGTACGAATTCAGCCCGCCTTTTTTTTAATTCTAATGCTAGTAGGCCTTGGCCCAACAACAAGACGATATAACAGCATGAACAGCAGTGAAACAAGTGAAAATTCAGAAATAATCCTAGTTAACAACAACAACAACAACAACAACAATAATAATAATAATAATAATAATAATAATAATAATAATAATATTAATAATATTAATATTAATATTTTATTCTTATTTAAGTGAAACGACGTGTCATATAATAATGGATGACGTATAGTTTTTAATTTTTATGTACTATATGTCATGAGTAATTAAATCATGAGATTTAATTCTGTAACTCCCACGGTAAATATCACAGCTATGTCACACACAGAAATAGAGATTGTCATTCTAAAACAGACAGAGCGAGACCAATGAGGAAGATGGCCTGATTTTTTTTTTAAAAATGCTAACAGTACAAACTAATTGGAAATGGTCTTGGCCACAACCAGGGACAATCAAGATTAATTGTATATTCCTTATCTGCGCTAGGTGGAGAGCATGAAGGATGACAATTCTATGAGCCTTAAACTGGGTGCAGCAACCAATTTTAGTTTGAAAGCCTCCCACCCAGTTCCCAAAATGATCTCTTTAGTACTCCACCTGCATAACCAGACTGGTCTTCAGGATCAAAAAAGACAGCAATATTCAACTTTAAACTACCATCATCTGGGAAACCCATCCTCTTAAAGAGCCAGTATCATGATGCAAAGTTTTGCCACCCCTGCTTCTACTCTTCCAAGACTGGACATAACCTGTGTTAACAGTATGACAAGCTGCTGGTGTTTTTGTGCAGTAAGGTTTGGCGCCACTTTTGCATTCAAAGAAGTATAAAATATATTGAAGGATAAACCCCTGCAAATTGTATAATTGTTTAATGTAATGTTTATTTTATTTGGTTGTGTTATCTTGATCATCCTAGGGAGGCTAAATGGTGAGCTAAACAAGGGTGTAATTGTTGGCTTTTGTTTCTCAAAGAAAAGAACTTCAGCTCAAGAACATCGATGTTGAATCAATAACATCGATGTTTTGAGGCTACTGGTCTTCAATTTCTCTGGCAGTGCACTTAGAACATCGATGTTTAACTAAGAACATCGATATTGAAATGCTACTGGAACTTCAAATGATTCTGCCGAATGCTTAGAACATCGATGTTTACTGAATTCGGGGCTTCAAACAATTTTGCCGAGCTGCTAGAACATCGATGTTGTGTCAAGAAACATTGATGTTTTGTTGATCAGTAGCTTCAAAGAATTCGGCCGAACGATTATAACATCGATGTTGGGGCTAGAACATCGATGTTTTCTGGGAAATTCTGGGAAATTTCCAGAACACTCAAGTTGGTTTTTTGGGTTACTGTTCCATTGGTTTTCTCTCAATTCTTTCAATCACTTGACTTGAACACTTGATGAACAAGTCAAGGAACACTCAGTGAAGTGAAACACAAACGATTTTCTTTTATTTTCACTTGATTGAAACCAGATTACAACTCTAAATATATAGGCCATATTCAGCTTGCTGCAGCAACTTGCAGCCCATACCTTCAACTTGCAGCCCCATACCTTCAACCCTGCTTAGTGCAGCATGGAGACCTATAATCCACTAAGTTGATCTTCTTGGTTTGCTAAACATGAGGCCTACCAAGAATGATCAGACAACAAAGGGTACATTACAATAATAAAAAAACACACACAACTAACACACTTTTCCTAACACACTCCACACAGCTTGATTATTCTCCACTAACTCACACTAATGACTTGATCACTCTAATGCAGCTTGATCACACATCACACTAGTACAGCTTGATCACATAATCTAACACTCCCCCTTGACCAAGCTGCTCTTCATATTCAACATGTTCTTCAACAAATCAAACCTGTTCTTGGGCAAAGGCTTTGTGAACAGGTCTGTCAATTGCATTTCGGATGAGCAGAATAAAACGTGAACTTCTCCTTCACTTTCAGCTTCACGAATCACATGGAATCTAATCTTGAAATGCTTAGTCCTACCATGATCAATTGGATTCTTAATCATTGCAATAGTAGACTGATTGTCACAGAATAGCTCCATATAGGTTCTTCTTGTTCCATCTTCAAGTCAAACATGATCTTTCTGAACCAAACAACTTGATTTACAGTTGAAGCAGTAACAAGATACTCTGCTTCAGCTGTAGATTGAGCAACAACAGTTTGTTTCTTAGAACACCACGAAAATGCATTTGAACCAAACAAGAAAACATAACCAGTTGTGCTTTTCATATCATCCACACTTCCAGCCCAATCACTGTCACTATATGCCTTCAATTTTGCATCTTTGGATGAGCTGTAATGTAAACCAAGATCAGTAGTTCTTCAACCATAATTTTCCAGAGAAAATAATACATATATTAAATTCCAGAAATTAATTTCATGATATTTATATTTTTCCAAATAATATTAGTTTTTCTTCAAAACATAACTTAATTATTTATCAAGGTATATATATTTGTATTTTCCACAAAATACCAGAATTAAATTGACCATAATTTCCTCAAGTAAATATAATTTTTTTTGAAAAATTAAATTACCAGAATAATTAATAAATACATATATATATTTTGTTTCTTTTTAAATTAAATCGGACTGGGCCATGAATAGTGCTGGCCCAGACTAAGGTAGCAGGCCCGAACACAGGCCCACGCCCAGCCTGGCCCAACAACCATTCGGCCTAACCCACACAAAGCCCACAACCCAAAAATCAGAACTGTGCGACCCGAATAGAAGATACGGGTCGGACGCGGCTCACCTCACGAGTTCAGCGACGGCGGCGCGACGAGCGGCAGGGACGGGCGAGAGGAAGGTTAGCGCAAGGTCGGCGAGGCTGAGGCGACTCCATGGGCGGCAGAAAGGAGGCGCTGCGTCGCCGGTGTCGTCGTCAGCGGCGCGGAGAGGGAGATCCGAGGGTTTCGCCGCGGGTCAACGGCGCTCGGCGGAGCGTCTCGCAGCGGGAACGGGAGGAGGCGACGGCGTCGAGGTCGCGATGGCTCGGCGACCCTGACGGCGGTGGTGGTGCAGCGAGAGGCGGCGCGGAACTCCATCTCGTGTACAGTGGCAGGGGGAGGCTCCGGGGTGACGACTGTTCACCGTTTTATTTTTTTTTCTTTCTTTTTTTTTTCTTTACTCCCTCTCTATTTCTGTTTTTTTCTATCTTTTTCTTTTTTTTATTTATTTCTTTTCTTTTTTTTCTCTCTTTTCTTTTTCCTCTCTCTTTTTTTTCCTCTCCTCCTGCTTTCTTCTTCCTTTTATAGACGATGAAACACTGTGCACATGTGAATCCTTAATAATGCAGCTTGTCTGCATTATTAAGCGAGTCCGGTCCGGACCAGAAAATAGCTGATACCCCCTTAGTTATTTTTCGGTGTGATTTTTCTAGGAATTTCGGGACCCGAAAAATACCAACTTAGGCCCGAAAAATCCACGGAAAAATCACGAGTGCGAAAAACGACGCCCGATTTACCTTGAATTAATTACCCAAGATTAATTCAACAGTAAATCACGGTAGAAAGACTTTTATAGTCCGGTAAAAATCCAAAATTTTTACCCGGGCTGTTACATAGAATTTCCGGAAGAAATTTGTTATGGGCATTGAATGTATTTAAATGCAAATTGTCTAGAAGACGCAATAAAAGAGATAATAAAGCAAAGACTGGATGTCTTAATGCCAAAAGATCCCGCAGATCTTTGAGGAAAATTAAAGAAAGATATGGCCACCAGAAGATGGATGTTACACGACCACCAGAAGATGGAGATTGTTCTTGCTTACCCTGAAGGCGTAAGTCATTTTTTTTATTGAAAGCTTTTGTTTTATGTTCTGTTTAATTATTATTTGTTATATTCTATTTTATTATGTTTACTTTACTGTTATTGTAATCGTTTGTAGAATAACGGCTCAGGCATTTGTCCTGGAGACAATGCAAGTTGACGTCCAAGGGGGAGAGTTATATGTGTAGATGTCAACTATTTTACATAACATCACTACAAAAAAAGCGCGCGTTTGCGGAGGTTTTTTTTGTGGAGGTCGCGAAAAACCCCCGCTATTGTCATCAATTTGTAGCGTCCAATCCGAACCCCACAAATTGATGCACATTGCGGGGGTTTTTATTGATTTTACGGGGGGCTTCTTCTAACCCCCACAAATTGGTGCATATTGCGGGGGTTTTTATTGATTTTACAAGGGGTTTCATCTAACCCCCACAAATTGATTCAAATAGCGGGGGTTGGAGATTGATTTTACGGAGGGTGAGCCCACGCTATTACATGTTGGCAATAAAAAAAAAAGAGAAAAAAAACCCTTCAATTTGCCGGGGACAAAGCAACCCCCACGAATTGTCTCCCCCTCTAAGTTGGCCAGAAAAATTTGGTTCCCGCTTAAGGAAAAAATTCCCTCATTTTCCAAAAACAATTCTAAGACAAAATCCCTAATTCCCACCTACACTCAAAATCCCTAAATTGTTTCCCGCACTCCAAATTGTTTCCCGCCTCTCTACCCTAATTCCCACCTACACTCAAAATCCCTAAATTGTTTCCCCCTCTCTGCCCGCTTTCATTTCTCTCCCGCTTCACTCTCTCTTCCTCTTCTTCGTCGGCGCCCTCCTGCTTCATCGTGACACACGAGGACTGAGAAGAGGTAGGTCTTTGGGAAAGTCGGGCTCTCCTACTTCGTCATCTCTCTTCCTCTTCCCTGTCGCCGTCCCTCGTGACTGCAACAGGTCATCCCTCATCCCTTCCCCGCCCTCTTATAATCTTTATGTTTGTTTTTTTTCTAATTCTTTGTCATGGTGTTAAGTTTTTAAATGTTGTATTTACGCAATCACTTTTTTCAGTTTTGTTTTTCTCTGACACAAGTGTTCCTTATTTGTGTTGTAATTTCGATTTGAGCTCCTGAGAAGAGGCAACGAGTACCTTCTCCATGCCTTGCATCTTCTTTTAACTCGTTTAATGACTCCTTTTCCTTGCTTCCTGCATATATTCCTTGTGGATTGATACTGTAAGTGTCAAGAACTTAAAACTGCACTGGTTGTTTAAACTTACAGGGTTCTTATTTTTTTGCAGTCTAAGGTTTCAACTCAAATTCCAGCGAAGAACACAGTGGTCTTTTTAGGGTTGGTATGTTCTTTTTTTCTTGGTTGTCTCTTTTCATAATTGGTAGGTTTTATGCATGACAGGTCAGGCTGGTTTGTGTGTCAAATTCTAACAACTGGCTACCGGTCCTTAATCTAACTAGTTATCAACTAGGCTTGACATGTTACATAATCTAACAAATTTAAGTTTCTTTCTCTCATCTTCTGGTTTCATTCCACTTGGTAGTTGATCATTTTCTTATTCTCCTTTTCTCATCTAACAAATTTAAGGGGAGGTGCTGTTGTTGGGTCTTGCAATAGTCTGTTGTTTATGTTGTTTGGTTATTTCAGTAGCATTATCAATTTGTCTTGGCTCTGCCCTTAGGTTGATATATCTGAGCATGAATGTACTAGTTGCCTTTAGCTCTAATATTTTACTTTCTTTTTCATTAGACACAAACTGATAGTACCCATTAACAATGGCAGATTCCTACATACTTTCTGAAACTGATATTGTACATACTCTGGTCCTGAAAGAAGAAGAGAGCAAGCTCCTTTTTGACGATAAAAGAACATAATCTCGATCTCAAGGTAGGTTCCTTTTTCTCTCTCTTCAGTACTTGATTTCCTGGAAGTGTGATATGCGACAACATGCTAAATCTGCCTTTTAACGTGTTCTTCTCATTCTGAAAGTGTTTGTCTTATACGGTATTAGTAATAATATGCCTTGTTCTTGTAGATATTATGGATAAATCTTGGATTGCAAAACCGAGGAACACCGACGAATACTTTCTTGGTTTAGAAACCTTCTTAGATTTTGCCTTTAGAAATGCATCTATTAGGAATAAAATTCATTGTCCATGTCCTAAATGTGGGTTTTCAAAGTGGCAAACTAGAGATATAGTGCAAGAACACTTAATTTGCAAACCCTTTCCCCAAAATTATGTCACTTGGTTTCTCCATGGTGAGTTGAATGAGGTAGACAATTTACCTAACATAGAGGTCCCGCAAGAGGCATCACATCCTCAAAATCCCATAGAGTTGTTAGTGAATGAAGCATTTGGAGACTTAGGGCACGAACATAATCATGAGAGTCCATCTAATGTAGTGGATGAAGGAGAGATTTTTAATGATGATCACGGTCTAGAATATAGGGACTTCTTTGCTCTACTTAAGGATGGGCGTGAAGCATTGTTTGAAGGGTCAAAATATTCTAAGCTAGAGTTTTTGTTAAAGTTGTATCATATCAAGAGTTTGTGTGGGATCACAGACAAGGGTATGGAAATGATAATAGATTTGTTGAGAGAAGCCTTTCCATTCGCCAAACTCACTAAAACCTTTTATGAGGCTAAAAAAACCATCAAGAAACTTTCCTTGGGATATGATAGAATTGATATTTGTCCAAATGATTGTATGTTATACTGGGAAGCTGATGCTAATGAAGAGAAATGTAAAGTTTGCGGTGCAGCTAGGTAGGACCCTAAAAAGAAGAGCAAGACTCCAATAAAAGTTTTTCGTTATTTTCCATTGAAAAAAAGGTTGCAAAGGTTGTTTATGTGCTCTAAGACTGCAGAGTATATGAGATGGCATAAGGAGGAGAGTAATTCGGATGGAATTTTGAAGTCCAAGTCCAAGCAAGTGCTCTTGCTCAGCCCCAAACACATTCAGCTCCAGCACAATCAGCTCCACCTATTCAGCCCACAGCACAACAAGCAACTTCTAATTTGGCACGAAAAACCAAAACAGGACGTTGTAGACCTCGATATTGGACGGTGAAGGCAATTGGTAACTTAAGCTAATTTCCCTCATTTTTTTAAGTTATTCAATTGCTGTAACTTAATTGGTTTTGGTGTTACATGTTTTCTCAAGCATTTTTTTTTTCCAGTTGCTGACATTTTAAATGATTTTGAATGTAAAGATGCAGAGGGAACATTCAAGGAGCTGGTTGTAAAGGTGACAGATGTGGCTAATATCCCTATTGGAACAAAGGTTGTGGTGGATTTCAATGAGAATAAGCAAGCAATTGGAGAGGAGCAAGGTCTACTTGGTGGTTATTTGGGAACTTTGGCTATTAATGGCACTTTGTTTCCAATCAACTATGAGAAATGGAATGATATGCCGCCATCTCGGTTCAACAACTGTTTTCAGCAGATTGTAAAGGTAAAATCCTTTGAAAAGGGAGTTCATGCTTGTCCGATGTTTCTCATTTTGGTTGCTATCTTGGAGTTTAATAGAATTTTCTCTTATTTTGAAGGCCCGGTTTCATTTCAACATAGAAGAGGAATTCGCAGTGAGATATGTCAATGCATCTCTTTGTAAAAAGTGGGGAGATCATAGAAAGAGGTTGTGGGATGGGTGGTATAAGCATGAAATTCCGAGAGTTGACCTTATACAAAATGTTCCAGACGACATTGATGCGGATCAGTGGGCTGGTTTTTGCGAATATCGTTTGAAACCAGCAACCGAGGTAAGAATTTTATAGAGTTTTTACTCTAAACTCTTGTTACCTATATATGCCATTAGTTCTCTCATTATTTTCAATCTTTTTCTTGCAAGGATCTTTGCAAGAGGAATGCTGAAAATCGCGCGAAACAGACCGTTTAGCACACTGGTGGATCTAAACCAAATTCAAGAAGGATGGAAGAAATGGTAAAAACTTAAACTTATTGATCAATTACAATATAGTTATTGTGTAACTGTTAATATAATTTATGGTTATACAGTTTGCTGAAACCGGAAAGAGGCCTGGTCGAGTAGACATTTATCTAGCTACACATAAGAAAAAAGATGGATCCTATGTTGATTCGGCTAAAGAAATATGTGTAAGTAATATGCATTTATGATTACTAGTTTCCATATAAGTTGAATTACTACCAGTATTGCAATTTCCTTTGATGAAAACTAACCCTCTTGGTCTACATAGGAACAACTTGAGACTGCTTTAACTCAAAGCACTTCTGATGAGTCGATAGTTGGGTCTGATGATGTTGTTGCTAAGATTCTAGGAAAGGAACATTCAGGAAGGGTTCGGTGCTTAGGAATTGGTGCTATTCCGTCTACTTCTTTCAAGCGAACAAGGTTTCAGGCCAGTACAAGCACTAGTGTTGCTACTCCGTCTTCTTCATCCTATGCTGAATTGCAAGAGAAATGCAAACAGCTTGAGCTTACTTATGTTGGACCTGTGAATGGATTGAAGTCATATTTTATAGCAAAGGATGGGAGGGTGCCTAATGAACTTGCTGGAATATTGCCTGTGTGTATTGAGGATGTTTGTGGGGAAGTTATTTTGTGAATTCCTGCTAAGTTGAGCTGAATATGAGAATTCCTGCTGAGTTGTGTGTGTGTTGTGCTAGCTGGTGCTTGGTTGTTCGCTTCCTAGTAACCTTTCTTTATACGATGGTAACAACTGTTGGTAGAGTTTGATTGTGGATCTGGGGACGTGGGTTTCTATTTTGAGAGTAGCAGAGTCTTCGTTTAACAGAAGAGAAAGGAGATGACTTGTTTTGGTGGTTGTGGTTGCTTTCAACATGTGAGAATGGCTTTAGATTCTTTGATCTTTTCTCCTCTTTTTGATAAACGAATTTGTGATTACTGCTGAGTTGTGTGTGTGTTTTAGAAGTGATAGCTTATATGACCTCCTGCATAATGAATTTGAGAAGTTTCAATGGAACGGATTAGGACAGTTACGATTATCTTTCATTGGAGGAAAAAAAATATTGTAAAAGGAATGGTGCAAAGTAATATGTTCAAAGTCTTGGATTAGAGGATGAGATTTTGTTTTGTCATTAATGTATGCTTTATTTTAAGGCTGTCACAATTATCTTTGATTGGAGGAAAAAACATATTGTAAAAGGAATGGTGCAAAGTAATATGTTCAAAGTCTTGGATTAGAGGATGAGATTTTGTTTTTTGTCATTAATGTATGCTTTATTTTAAGGCTGTCACTGTTGATTTTGCAATGCTGCTGCTGCTGTCATTGTTATTATTCTGTGGATATGGTGGATTTTGTTAGTCTGAAACTTTCTATATCTTTCTCCCAAAGCTTCTTAATAGATTGTTGAATTGTAATTTCTGTGCTTGTAGGTAAATGATGAACATAGCAGTCCTTCCACTCCGGTTGATGGTAGGAGATCATCACATGGTAGCACGTGCATCCTGAGCCACCAAGAAGAAGTTTGAACATTATTTATTTTGTTGAAGTACTTTTATATGATGAGTATGACAATACCTCATTTTGTGTTTATGACTACCTACTAGGAATGTTTAAATTAGGTATTTATGACTATGAATGCTTCAATTTTTGTCTTATGATTGACCAAATGTTTATTATCTTCTATCAATTTGTGTACTGAATTCCAAAGGATTTTCTATTCCGTACTACAACTGAAATATAAACGTAAAATGGAATTGCGGGGGTTAAAACTCGAATTGCAGGGGTTACTACGAAAATTGGGGGATCGAATTGTGGGGGTTGAGCTTCAAATTGCGGGGGGCATTATGAAAATGGGGATCAAATAGTGGGGGTGGAAACTCGAATTGTGGGGGTTATTATGAAATCGGGGGATCTAATTGCGGGGGTTGACCGTCAATTAGCGGAGGTCAGTATGAAAATGGGATCAAATAGTGGGGGTTGAAACTCAAATTGTAGGGGCTAGTATGAAATTGGAGGATCAAATTGCGGGAGTTGACTTTCAAATTGCGGGGGGCATTATGAAAATGGAGTTCCAATTGCGGGGGTTGAATCCCAAATCGCGGCGGTTAGTACCAAAAAGGGCGGTCAAATAGCGGGGGTTGGAGCTCAATTTGCGGGGGCTATGGTGCCATGTTATGCATCGATATCACGTGCATTTGCGGGCGTTCGGAGGTCATATTACGGCGGGCGACATAACCCCTGCAAATTAATTTTTCAATTTGCGGGGGGTGCAGCAGAGGTCACCTTAACGACCCTCGCAAAATGTTTGTGGGAGTGGTAACTGCGGGGGTTTTTGAAACCTCCGCAAATTGCAGAGAAGTCAATTTGCGGGGGTCAAAACCTCCGCAAATGCGCGCTTTTTTTGTAGTGCATGTAAAATCTCAAAAATGAGAAAAAGATTTATACGCTCCAGAAGAGCAAAAGTTTGAATATGTTCTTGAAGAATGCATACTTTACTATGATCTAGAAGATCATATATTTACGCTCTGGAAGAGCAAATACTCTTAAAAAGTACATAAACTCCCAATTACAGTAATAAAAGAAATTATTATGGATCCCGTCAGATTGACTCTGCTCTATTCCCTGAAGCGAATAAGACAGTATAATTAATTGTGCCTGTGGCCGTGAATGAGATTATAATGGGAAAGCTAAGGGAAAACATGCATATTATTATTGCATAATGGATCCATAACTTGAGAACATTCACAAAGAGGAATTGTTCTTATACATAAGTTGAAATAATTATTTATCTGTTGGGTACAACATTGACTCTAAAACTCTGAGCCTCGTTGTTGATGTTGACCCTAACACTGTCGTTCCAGGAGAACCACATGCCACCCATATTGTTTTCTCCAGGTATCTCAAACCGATTCGTTGTAGGAAAACGGAGTGGGATTACACCATGATTTTCTCCTGCTTGCCACAAAGTCTCAGTAATCAGTACCATGTTGGACTTGTATTGATTTTTTAGATCCCTTAAGGTACGCACAAAATCTTGGGACCTTCTTGCTATACCCCTGCAATTCCATAATAGAAGTCGTACCTTAGGCCATGTAGGTGGTAACCCAGTCTCCCTTGGGACGCTCCGAGCCATCATGGAAACCTGATAATAACTGTTTTGATTTAAAATTTGACATGAAGGCTCTAGCTGAAATTCCTGTAGTCTATTAGATTTGAAAAACATAATAGAGTTAGCCGAGCCATAAAAGGAAGCCCTTAGATTGCTTTAGTCCTCTAGGAAGAA
This sequence comes from Turnera subulata, assembly GCA_028386065.3. Classification (NCBI taxonomy): domain Eukaryota; kingdom Viridiplantae; phylum Streptophyta; class Magnoliopsida; order Malpighiales; family Passifloraceae; genus Turnera; species Turnera subulata. The sequence continues at coordinate 72,458 of JAKUCV010007686.1, forward strand.
TGTTTCTTCCATAGGAGTTACAAAGAACCTAGATGAATAAAGTTCATCAACAACCACTAAACGAGGAATTCTCGCTAGATCATTCGGTAATTCCTCTTGCTGCTCATTCACTATGCTATAAGCTAACCTATTCCTTCTTCCTAGAGAGTGTTAGTAACCGGGCATGCAAACTTGACAATCAAAACGCAGTGGAAAGACCCGGTACTCATGGAGGATCCAAGTGAAGCTAACTAAACTGAATAACAATTTTTCGTACCATGCTTGGTTGAGGTCTTTCACCCAACTGTAGTGTAGAATCAGCAAGAACCCGACAAGAAATCCGGCTCCTTTACGATATCCACACGAACCATTGATGACTGCTGGCAACCGTCTCACGATCACTAACCCGCGCACTCCCAAACAGCAGTGCTAGCTGCAAAATTTTTCGAGAGCTAGAAACTAGTGTTTATATGTGCTTCTTTCTTTCTCAAAGAATGAAGTGTGCAATCTAAATTGTGTGTGAATGTTGTGTGTGTTGATAATCTGATTATCAAGCCCTATTTATACACACAATTAATGCATAGATTAATGAGACAATGGCCAACATCATCATGCATTAACCATCATGATTATACTTTAAGCCTAATCATGTCTCCACTATGTCTTAATGCTCCACTAAGCATTAATGGGATTGCACATCATATAGCATTAATTTTGGTTCAACAATTCTGATAATTAGTGAACCAAATCAGCCCAAAATGACCCAGTCCAACCATGGTCCAACCAAGGTTCAACTATGGTCCTCCCACCTGGTCGAACCACGGTCCAACCATAGTTCAACCACCAGCTCGAATCAACAGTTCTAAGTGTGTGACCCTGTAGGCACTTGTAACGTTTGGCAATAGTTGTAAAATCTCATTTTACAATTATAAACAATGAGCGGTGTCTAGCAACACATCATTGCTACCCAAACAACAAGATCAATACTGATTCATTATGCCTCGGAAACATGTCATCGTCCTTTCGTCCCATTATCAAGATTAAACGCGAGACATGGAAAACATCAATCTCGTATATGTTTAATCTTAGTTTCTTGATCCCCGAGTTAACTGTGTAAAACCGGATACTCATGATATCACCATATCACATAATCCGAGCGTGGCCACGCATTTAGCAGTTCAACTCTATCAAGAGGCCCATCTGATAATGTACTCGTTATATGGATTGGACGAATCCCATCTTGATCGATCAAAAACCACTACACATTACGTCATATACCCAATGATTACCCTTACGTCTACTCAGTTACGAGTGACTAGGAATAATATCAAAGTATACGACTCATATGTTGGGAACCTTGATGATCTCAGGCCTAAGGACAATACATATAAGAACCACTAATGACAATCATATAACGTTCCATGTAGGGTTCTTATGTAGGTCGGTCCAGTCCACAAGTTCTCTAACTTGTACCCGTATGTAGAATTCATATCTCATATAGTTCTCAACATACGCTAGTCTTAATTTATTATTACAACCCATCCATAATAATAATCGACTAGTGACATTTAAGAATATAAAATATTCTAGGGTTATAAATATGTGCAAGCATTTATCTCATAAACATATTTATTGGAATAACCTTAATGTATTTACATGACTATGTACAATCATCCAATGATTGGCTTTTGGGCATATTACACTAACAATCTCCCACTTGCACTAAAGCCAATCATCCATGTATCTAATACCAATAGATGCAGTATGACCATCATGCTTCTGCTGTGAGAGTGGCTTAGTCAATGGATCTGCTACATTATTCTCAGAAGGAACTTTGCGCAGCCTGACATCGCCTCTATCAATGATCTCTCTAATAAGATGATAGCGTCGGAGTATATGTTTGGATCTCTGGTGGTATCTAGGTTCTTGAGTCTGTGCGATTGTCCCATTGTTGTCAAAATAGAGCTCAATCAGACTGTCAATACTAGAAACCACCCCAAGTACAGTTACGAACTTCTTAATCCAAACAGCCCTTCGCCGCATCTGAGGCGGCTATGTACTCAGCCTCAGTTGTAGAGTCGGCAACTATCTCTTGCTTTGAACTCTTCCAGCATACAGCACCACCTCCAAGATAAAACACATAACCTAACTGCGATCTAAAGTCATCCCTGTCAGTTTGGAAGCTAGCATCTGTGTAACCCTTTACAACAAGCTCATCAGCTCTTCCATAAAAAAGGAATGCATTCTTAGTCCTTCTTAAGTACTTAAGGATGTTCTTAACCTCTGTCCAGTGACTTTCATCGGGATCAGATTGGTATCTGCTTGTGACACTTAATGCATATGCGACATCCGGTCGAGTACATAGCATGGCATACATGATAGATCATATTGCTGATGCATACGGAATCTTACCCATCCGCTCTCTCTCCTTAGATGTTCTAGGGCATTGATTCTTTGAGAGAGATACGCCATATGACATGGGCAAGAAACCTTTCTTGGAATCTTGCATGCTAAACCTCTTTAGCACCTTGTCAATATATGTACTTTGACTTAGCCCAAGAAGCCTTTTGGATCTATCTCTATTGATCTTTATACCTAGCATGTAGGCAGCTTCTCCCAAGTCCTTCATTGAGAAATTCTTTCCTAACCAAGTCTTTACAGACTGTAGTGTCGGTATATCATTCCCAATGAGTAGAATGTCGTCAACATACAATAATAAGAAAACGATTGTGCTCCCACTAACCTTCTTATAAACACATGGCTCATCTTCATTTTTAATGAAACCAAACTGTTTGATTACTTCATCAAAACGAAGATTCCAACTCCTAGAAGCTTGCTTTAATCCATAAATGGATCTTTGCAACTTGCATACCTTGATAGCATTTTCTGGAGTGACAAAACCTTCAGGTTGTGTCATGTATACATCCTCTAAAAGATTTCCATTAAGGAAAGCGGTTTTGACATCCATTTGCCATATCTCATAATCATGGTATGCTGCTATAGCCAATAGAATCTGGATGGATTTAACCATGGCAACTGGTGAGAAAGTTTCATCATAGTCAATACCATGAACCTGCTTGAAGCCTTTCGCAACCAGTCGCCCTTTAAAGGTAATCACATTACCATCCATGTTGGTCTTTTTCTTAAAGATCCACTTGCACCCAATAGGTTTTACCCCTTCAGGTGGATCAACCAAAGTCCATACCTTGTTTTCATACATGGATTCAATCTCCGAATTCATAGCTTTTAGCCACTTCTTAGAGTCTGGACCCATAATAGCCTGCTGATAGGAAGTGGGCTCATCCTCTTCTATGAGCATCACGTCTCCAGTATGAGTTATAAGAAATCCATATCTCTCAGGCTCATGCCGAAACCTATCAGACCTACGTAGTCCATGTGTTACAGGCACAGGTTTTTCACCCACAACATCTTGTGGTTCCTGTCCTTGTTCCATCTCAGCCTCTATACCTCGAACTTTTTCGAGTTCTATTTTTCTCCCACTGATCTTTCTAGAAATGAATTCAATTTCTAGAAAAATAGCAGTACGAGAAACAAACACTTTGTGCTCTATGGGATTATAGAAATAATATCATTTAGTTTCCTTAGGATATCCAAAAAAGAGGCACTTGACGGATTTAGGGCCGAGTTTATCTGATGCTTCTCGTCTCACGAAAGCCTCACAACCCCAGATCCTCATAAAAGATAAATTGGGACGCTTCCCTGTCCATATCTCACATGGCATCTTTTCAACCGATTTAGATGGAACACGGTTAAGTGTAAAGGCAGCACTTAATAATGCATGTTCCCAAAATGAAGAAGGAAGATCAGCTTGACTCATCATAGAACGAACCATGTCTAGCAAAGTTCTATTCCTCCTTTCAGATACACCATTCCATTGAGTAAGTTGTGATACAATACCACATTGCTTTAGATGATCAAGAAAATCTCGGTCTAAGTATTCACCTCCTCGATCAGATCAAAGCATTTTAATACTCTTGCCGAGTTGATTCTGTACTTCACTCTTGAATTCTTTGAACTTTTCAAAGGATTCTGACTTGTGTTTCATAAGATACATATAGCCATATCTACTGTAATCATCAGTAAATGTAATGAAGTACTGAAAACCACCTCTAGCCTGTGTTGACATAGGTCCACATACATCAGAATGTATAAGACCTAACAAGTCCGAAGCTCTTTCACCTTTACCAGCAAAAGGAGCCTTCGTCATTTTGCCTAATAAACATGACTCGCATGTCTCATATGATTCAAAATCAAATGAGTTTAAAAGTCCATCTTTATGGAGTTTAGAAATACGAGTCTCGTTTATATGGCCCAATCGACAATGCCAGAGATAGGTTTCATTAGAATCATTTAATCTAACCTTCTTCGTATTAATGTTATAGATTGGTGTTTCTAGGTTTAGAACATACAAACCATTGCTCAAATATGCACCATCATAATAAATATCATTGAAATAAATAGAACAACAATTGTTCTTTATTACAAATGAAAAACCTTTCTTGTCCAGACAAGAGACAGAAATCAAATTCCTGCTTATAGTAGGTACATAATAGCAATCATCAAGTTCCAAAACCAAACCACTCGGTAAAGATAGATGGTAAGTCCCTACGGCTAATGCAGCAACTCTTGCTCCATTTCCAACGCGCAGGTCTATCTCTCCCTTTGCTAATCTTCTACTCTTTCTCAGTTCCTGCACATTTACACAAATGTGAGAACCACATCCGGTATCTAATACCCATGATGCAAAGATAGAGATATTAGCTTCTATAACAAAAATACCTGAAGCGGAAGTCTTACTTCCCTTCTGTTTCTTCACCTCTTCAAGGTAAACAGGGCAGTTACGTTTCCAATGGCCAGGTTTGTTGCAATGGAAACATTGTCCTTCCTTTGCAATACCACCTTTGGGTTTCAGCACATGGGAACAAGAAGATGCACATGCACCAAACTTTTTGGCACATTTCTTCTTCTTGTAAAACTTGGCTTTACCCTTTCCTTTGCCTTTTCCAACCATCAAAATGTTGTTGGATTTGTTTGCCTTCATTTGTTGCTCAACTGTTCCTAACATGTTAAGCAACTCAGACAAGGATTTGTCAAGATGATTCATATTGAAATTCATGACAAATTGGCTGTAACTATCCGGCAACGATTGCAGGACTAGATCAACAGCCAACTCCTTTTGCAAAGGAAAACCTAGACCCTCAAGGCTCTCAATGTATCCAATCATTTTGAGCACATGAGGTCTCACCGGTGATGACTCAGCCATCTTGCATTGGAACAATGCCTTAGAGGTCTCATACCTCTCATGCCTTGCTTGCTCTTCAAAGAGCATTTTCAGGTGTTCGATCATATCGAAAGCACCCAAGTTCTCATGTTGCTTCTGAAGCTCAGAGTCCATGTTAACAAGCATAAGGCATGCAACATCCAATGCATCATCAACATGCTTCTTGTAAGCATCTCTTTCTGCCCTAGGAGCATTAGGCGCCGGTTCATTTGGAACGGGCCCTTCAAGGACATACAACTTCTTTTCTTGTTTGAGGACTATCCTCAAATTGCGATGCCACTTTAGGAAGTTATTCCCATTCAGCTTTTCCTTCTCAAGGACCGATCGCAGAGATTGTGTACTAGTGTTTTGTGCCATGATAACTCTACAACATTGATCAACTTACACAAATAAGAGTCATGTATTCATAAAATCACTTAATAAGGAATTTTATTAAATGATGCTCCTACTTCATAAATCAAGATAATTATGAGTAGGCCAAGATCCATATTTCACTATAAGATAAGTCACCTTTGGCTGATCACTTATATCATAGTTATTTAGGTAGACAACTCTTGTTAATTACATCTCATGTAACTCTTGGATAGTTGAGTGAACAACACTTGTTCTTGTCTATCTCATATACTTAGCTCAACTCCTTGCCTCTAAGCCCTCAATCCTATTGAGATGACCTAGTTAAGTTCAATCCATAACAAGCAGTTCGGATATTACAATTATCCCATCGCACCTTGCTAGGATAAATATTGGCACCTTGCTTTGGAAAAACCTACCAAGTATTCATCTAACCAATGATGAGTGCTTATCATGGAAGGCAACACAAGAGGAACTTAATATTTACATCAACATATTATTCCTATACGTCATATGCATGTTCTTGATAAATCATATATTGATGTTTTGTAAAATTGGAAACCAAAAATACATAAGAACATCGATGTCGTGAGAATCTAATTCTCCCAACTACTTGGCAGTGTTCAAGAACATCGATGTTTAACTCTTGAACATCGATGTTTAACTTGTGATCAAAGACTGACTAGCTCCTCGATCTAGGAAATTTCTTGTGGTGAATAGTGCTCGTACAAGAAGTGAATTGAACTGATTCGATAATTCCCAGGAAAGATGGCGTAGCCGATCTCCTAAGACAGAATTATCATTCCAAGATAAATCCCCAGGAAAGACTGGAGGAACGAAGGTTCACTTAAAACCCAGCCTCCTAGACAGGACTCACTTGCACAGTGTATTAATTCACAACCTTGCACCTGACAAAGGACGACAATCGTACTAGAACGACAATCGATCTATACGAAAACCGACAATCGATTTTCCTTGCCGAACTCATTCGACTTACTGCCAAAAACACCTTGATTGATATCACATACCAATCAAGTACTTGTTGTCAAACACTTTTGACAAAAGCAAACCTCAACATATATCACACATACAAAAACGAATTCAACATATCATGAACATGCTACATCACATACAACATATCATATATATCAATATGAGCATATCATACATATGCACAACAAATTCGGTTTAGCGTTTCACAAGAGGCTCCACTACCACTGTTAGTAACCGGGCTTGCAAACTTGACAATCAAAACGCAGCGAAAAGACCCGGTACTCATGGAGGATCCAAGTGAAGCTAACTAAACCGAATAACAATTTTTCGTACCTTGCTTGGTTGAGGTCTTTCACCCAACTGTAGTGTAGAATCAGCAAGAACCCGACAAGAAATCCGGCTCCTTTACGGTTTCCACACGAACCGTTGATGACTGCTAGCAACTGTCTCATGATCACTAACCCGCGCACTCCCGAACCGCAGTGCTAGCTGCATAATTTTTCGAGAGCTAGAAACTAGTGTTTATATGTGCTTCTTTCTTTCTCAAAGAATGAAGTGTGTAATCTAAATTGTGTGTGAATGTTGTGTGTGTTGATAATCTGATTATCAAGCCCTATTTATACACACAATTAATGCATAGATTAATGAGACAATGGCCAACATCATCATGCATTAACCATCATGATTATACTTTAAGCCTAATCATGTCTCCACTATGTCTTAATGCTCCACTAAGCATTAATGGATGCTCCACTAAGCATTAATGGGATTACACATCATATGGCATTAATTTTGGTTCAATAATTCTGATAATTAGTGAACCAAATCAGCCCAAAACGACCCGGTCCAACCATGGTCCAACCAAGGTTCAACCATGGTCCACCCACCTGGTCGAACCACGGTCCAACCATGGTTCAACCACCAGCTCGAATCAACAGTTCTAAGTGTGTGACCCTGTAGGCACTTGTAACGTTTGGCAATAATTGTAAAATCTCATTTTACAATTATAAACAATGAGCGGTGTCTAGCAACACATCATTGCTACCCAAACAACAAGATCAATACTGATTCATTATGCCTCGGAAACATGTCATCGTCCTTTCGTCCCATTATCAAGATTAAACACGAGACATGGAAAACGTCAATCTCGTATATGTTTAATCTTAGTTTCTTGATCCCCGAGTTAACTGTGTAAAACCGGATACTCATGATATCACCATATCACATAATCCGAGCGTGGCCACGCATTTAGCAGTTCAACTCTATCAAGAGGCCCATCTGATAATATACCCGTTATATGGGTTGGACGAATCCCATCTTGATCGATCAAAACCCACTACACATTACGTCATATACCCAATGATTACCCTTACGTCTACTCAGTTACGAGTGACTAGGAATAATATCAAAGTATACGACTCATATGTTGGGAACCTTGATGATCTCAGGTCTAAGGACAATACATATAAGAACCACTAATGACAATCATATAACGTTCCATGTAGGGTTCTTATGTGGGTCGGTCCAGTCCACAAGTTCTCTAACTTGTACCCGTATGTAGAATTCATATCTCATATAATTCTCAACATATGCTAGTCTTAATTTATTATTACAACCCATCCATAATAATAATCGACTAGGGACATTTAAGAATATAAAATATTCTAGGGTTATAAATATGTGCAAGCGTTTATCTCATAAATATATTTATTGGAATAACCTTAATGTATTTACATGACTATGTACAATCATCCAATGATTGGCTTTTGGGCATATTACACTATCAGAGAGGCACCCTCAACAAAGAAAACAGTAGCTAGGGAAGGCATTTTTCTTGTCTTTCTGAGTTTTTCTGAGTTTTTTTGCATCTTCCTGTCTCAACCGTCTCCCCTTCTTATAGTCTGAGAATAGACAGCTAGGTGTTAGTTTTTTCAAATGTGGACCCTTTTTCTGTCTCCAAAAAGATCCAGAAAATTTTTCGGTAATTAAAAACTTTGCATTATTTGTCAGTAAACTCCAAAAGCTTTTTAATCTTCGAGGTTTTTCTTTTGGAAAAGTTTGCCACTACTTTAATTATTGCTCAATAGTTCTGATCTTTTTCGACATGAGTGGCAAAAATAAGCCTAAAACTGACACACTTATTGCAGCCTGAAGCTAGCAATTGAGTAACTGAAACTTACCATATCCAGCCAGAAGCCGGAATGCACTAGCCTGAAGCTAGCAATTTTAAGTGTTTAAATACACAGTTCGCAGAGCCCGAAGCTGAGATCAACTAGAAGTTGATTATTGGATATCTTGTTTGGCATGACCGGTTGGGCCATCCTGGATCAATAATGATGCACGACATTTATTCTTGGTTATTCATTGAAAAACCAGAAGTTTTTACAATCAATGAATTTCTATGTGTTAGTTTGCTGCAAAAATTAATTGTTTGGCCTTCCTAAGATGAGGTTGGCCTAGAATCACCAGCAATTTTGGGAATAATTCAGGGACATGTACGCGGACTGATAAATCTGTCGTGTTGACCATCTAGGTAATTTTTTTATGATGCATCGACTAGATGGTCTATTATGTGATGCAAGTTGGCATTGTGCGTACTTATTTTAATGATTAAGCCACTTGCGGGTACATATCCCTACTTATGTTATTAGACTATATGTCTAGATAATGCTGGTATATTTCTTCAATGGAAAATATATATCATTGGCAATAAACCCAAAAAGATCTGGGCGAACATTTCCAATTGATTGCAGGACCATTGTTAATGAAATATTGCTGTTTGAGAAATTGGTATTTTTACATGCAGCAACACTTGCGTGCATCAAGCCAACAAGTTATCATAAGGTCTCCTCATTTAATTGGTTCATGGTCACGAACCTAGTAACTCCCACCTTCGGACCGTTGGTTGTACAGTATATAATGCTCCACCACAGTATAGTAAAATTGGTCCTTAAAGAAGATTGGGAATATATGTTTTGTATGTTGGGTATGAATCTCCATAACTCATTGACTAGTGATTGGAGATTTTTTTATTGTTAATTTGATGAAAGAGTTTACCCGACATTAGGGGGAGAAAATAAGCAGCTAGATCAAAATATTATTGAAATATTATTCAATGCTTAGTTTTGATCCTCAAATGAATTCGTATGAACCTGAAGTTCAGAAGATGATTCATTTGCAAAATATTTTGTCAATTGCCAGACACATAAAGTGACCAAATCTTATATACCAGCTGCAAATGCTCCTGTTCAAATTAATGTTCCAGAAGAACAAGTATAATATGTAAATGAATCTAAAGTATGCCAGAAGCATAGAATATACTCGGTTCCAAAAGAAAACAAAATTCTCGATAGAGAAAAAGGAGCAAAGAGATAATGTGGCCCAATAAGAAAATAAGACCTCCAGTAGAGGTTCATATTAAAAGTCCTCAAGAAGAGGAAAATCCTCCAGAAGAGGTTTTTCTGACAAAATTGATAAAGTTCCAAAAGTAACTCAAGTACTTGAAATAAATAAGTATGATGAAATCTCAACTACAGCGTCAGAAATAAGATGAAACCGACGTGAAATAACCGTCGACGGAATACTATTTTTATTATTTTATATAGCGCTAAATATTTTGAAATAAAATGAGGATCATGAACCTACATCTATTGATGAATGTAGGCGCAGTATGATTGGCCAAATTGAGAAACATGATTAAGGCTGTGTTAGAATCGCTTGTGAAGCGAGATATTTTCCGGACCTGTAGTCCGTTGTGAAGCAAGAAACCATCCGGACCTGTAGTCCGTACACCAAATGGTGTGGAACCAGTCAACTGAAAATGGGTATTTGTGGAAAAGAGAATTATAATAGAGAGATACAAAGCACGGCTTATCGCACAAGGTTTTACCCAAACGACTTGGTATTAATTGTGAGGAGATAGATATACTCCCCTGTGGTGGATGCAATTATTTTTGGTAAGTTTGGCATAATGTGAAAAGAATTAGAGATGCATCAAATGGATGCTGTTACAGCCTACATCTGTGGATCCATAAGTCATGCCATATACACGAGAATCCTTGAAGGATTCACGTTGCCTGAAGCAACTAATACCCGGGATATATATATTCAATTAAACTAAATTGATCTTTACATGGTTTGAGCCAATTTGGATATGTGATGTATAATTATTCTTGCATATATGCTCTATGTGTTTTATTTAATCAGTATATGTGTGAATTTATTATTATTGTTGCTTATGTTTATGATTTAGATCTATATGTGAAGTTTTCACTATTTTTGTGATCTGAATACTATTGGAAATCCTGAAGAGGTTTCCAAATCCGTGTTATATTTAAGGAAAAAAATTTAAGATAAATTTTTTTGAAAAGATTAGATTAATCGATTGGTCTTGAAGTACCACATCACACTGCAATTTATCTTACTAGTAACATAAAGCCTGAAGCTTGCTATAAATTTATTTGCAAAATATAATTTTGCTCTAACGTATTTATATTGGAATATAATATATAAATACATATTCTATTACTTTGGTATATGGAATTATTTTAACCTTGTGAGGCCAAGGTGCATCTAGTTAGTTTTGCAGATATAGGTCTTTTATTTGATCCACATAAAGCACAGGCAGATACATTAAGTATCGCGGTGACCAGAAAACAAAGTATCGTTGTTGCCTTTTCAAATAATGGAGAAATTGTGTTCATACATGAAGTTAGCCGAGAATGTGCTTGGTTAAGATCGATGATGCAGTATTGTCAAGATTCATATGGATTAGTTAGCGAGGAAGATGTTCCAACGACGATTTGTGAAGATAATGATAGCTACATTGCCCAATTGAAGGGAGGATACATCAAGAATCATTCAAGTAACAATCTGGCAGATATATTTATAAAATCAGTTCCTACTACAACTTTTGAAGAATTGATGAAGAGGATTGGTTTATGAAGGATTCCAGATATCAAGGGATGCCAAAATCAGGGGGAGTAGAATACGCACTGCACTCTTTTTTCCTTCACCAAGTTTTTGTCCCACTGGGTTTTTCTTGATAAGGTTTTTAACGAGGCAGTACTTCCTAAGCGTATTCTATCTAAGGTGCAATGACATTCAAGGGGGAGTGTTATAAATAAATTATGGTGAATGTCATTGTTACCATCCAGTAAAACTCATTTTTACCATACCCGAATTTACCCCCGGTAAATACTTTACCCATACACCAAATTTCTACTTGGAATTATCTCTTTGGCTAATTATCCTCTATAATTCCATTTGTCATAATCCTAATATCTTCTTCCTTTACCTAACATCCCTTTGATTTTATCCTTTTAAATTAATCATACTTATTTGTTTTTATCCTTCCATTTCCAACTATAAATACCCCTTCATTCCTTCACTTTCATATACTTACATCCTACCATAAGATTACTCTCTTCATTTCCATACACATACACCTCTCCTCTCCATCTCTTTTCATCTATATTTTATCAATCTTCATTATTACTCTTACTATCAAAGTTGTATCATTACTATTAATGGTGTATTATTTCCTCAAAGTTAGATTATTACCTTAATCAAGCTTGTATCATTCCATCAAAAAGTGAATTTATCCCCCAATTTTATAACAATCACAAATGCAGCCTTTTTTTTTCTTCAGCTTTTCTTATGTATTTTGGTATGGGCTGTGGCCACTTATCTGACATAAAATATTATGGGCCTTGGGCCTTGTGACACTAGAAGAAAAGGAAAAAAGAGAATCATGATATTGGACCATGGTGGACCATGGACAAAGGCAGGAAATTTTGTTTTGAAAAAAAAAAATGGAATGCACATGTCAACTTGAGAAACAATAATAATATCCACACTCTCAAGTTGTGAAGCAATTGTGATTCCACCTACCAATAATTGTTCTTATCCTATTTGACTCTAACTTAATTTGTACCAATAACTCGGAGTAGATACATGATCAGAAGACGAATCCTAAGTACACCCGAAATAGAAAATTAAATAATCAATCAGCAAAATAGAACATTGTTGATCATAAACATTCCAATCACATGCACCTACCTAGAAGATGTTTTTTGTGAATGAAGGCACATTAAGGTATTGTAAAACAAGAAATAAAGATTATAAAAAATGTAAATATGATAATATGAATCGGAGCAAAAATAATAACCTCCGGAATGGTGTGTTTAAAATAACAAGCATCTCCAATGTTGAGCCACGTAACTGACACCAAATTGGGCCACTGATAAAGCTAAACAAGTTTTCTGGGAAGCTTTACCACCTTCTAGTAGCCCAAAAGCAAACATCACACAATTCATTTATACATGTAATATTCCAAGGTAATATATATAGCACAACCATTACACAAGACTCTCAGAGAACTATAGTATGGCTCTTGAAAATTTAGGGTGGTATGTATAAATCAAATGACTGTCATCTATCCAACCCAACACAAGAATGGCATGTGTCCTGAAATTACTGACATCTTCTCGCATTTGAAGACTTGTTTCACTCCATTCTCACTTCTAGAAACTTACTAAAGTAGTCCATCCCCGTGCCATGCAAGAAAAATGAAGCAAAAAGTCCTGACCGAAATTCAACAAGGAAAAGGGGAACCTTACCCACATTACAAGACTCTCTTTGCCCTTAGGATTTTCGTTGTTGATTGGCATTTTTCCATAAAAGAGAGAATTCCGCGATGTGTGAGAATTTGAAGTTTGAGGCCAAGGAATGGTTTGAATGTAAGTGTAAACCAGAAGACCGTCAACGCAAGAGGCCTCTGCATGGTATCATGTTACGTACATACCACCCTACTTACTCCAATGGAAACATAAGTTTTTCAGCTTCCCATGGACCGTTGGTGACATTTTGTTGGACATGAAGTCTATGAAAAGAGGGCAAGCCGGTGCAGGCACCCGATGATAATGTTCTTGCTTTAGATGCCCTGCTGTACATAGGCCTAATTTTCCAAGTTGGATCACCTCATTCCGGTACAATTCTTAATTTTGTGGTCACACCTGATAGGAAGCAAAGTCTGTTGAATCGCTCGACAAAAAAAAAAAAGCAAACCTTCAAATCCACCATGCCAAGGTAATCAAAGTCGGTTACAATTTATTTCTCAAAAAAGAAAAAGTCGGTTTCAATCTATTTCTCAAACAAAAAAAGCCGGTTACTATTTTTCTTTTTTATAAAAATAAAAATAAAAAAAGCGAACCCATTCTAAAACGGATTTAGCTATCGAGGTCATATATAAACTGGTTGAGGGTTAACATAAAAAGCATTGTAAAGCCAACCATACACCATCAATATTCTTCTTGCCCACACAAGCAAATTGAATACCGAGGAAGGAGAAGAATCCTAATCAATCACAAGTAAGTACTCCTCCAACCATATAATTTATATATTTTTCGACTATTTGGTGTAGTTTAATCGTTCCATAGCAAGGAAAAATAATGCTCTTGTACTTGGTGTATTATTAATAATCGTTCCATAAAGAAAACAAAGAAGAGGGCTTAAAACAGCCAGAACAAAACAGGAAGAATATTAATTTGGCGCAAAAAAGAAAAAATAACAGAGGTGGGATGGGATTCTTAGTGCGAGTCTGAGTGGTTTTGTTTGATGATCCGACTTTTAGGTTACCTTTTTTTCTTTTCTGTTTAATTTTGGCGTAATTTAGAAGTTTAAGAGGAGGAAGAAGAGAAGACAAATTATCACTTCAGATCAAGTTTAAAGATCTTGTACACTAGAGTACTATGCATATACATATATATGTGTACTATCTTTTAAGTTTTTGACATAATTAATCGTTTTTGATATAACTAATCNTTTTGTGTACTTTTTTCTTTATATAATATTATTTTCTCAAACAAATATTTCATTTATAGTAGTGAATATAATTATCTATTTACCTAGGAGGGTCTTTTAATCAAAATATTTTGTGGATTTTATTGTGCCCTATCATGCTAAATTAATAGCAGGCGAGGAGTTGACAATGGAAGTGATCATTAATACAAGAAGGGAAGCCGACGAACAAGAAAGGGATTGGTCTGGTTTGCCGGGATTGGTTCTCAACTTAATACATTCTAAAATCTTGAAATCAATACGAGATTTGGACAGTCTATGTTGTTTTCGAGCTGTGTGCAAATCATGGGGATCAGTTTCCCTCCCAAACCTTAAACCGAGAGTGCCGAGACTCCTACATGCGGGCAGTGACATGTCGTTAATCAAGATGTTCAACCCTGTATCCAATTTCACCTACACCGCAGGAGTCCCCGAGATGGCTGGTGCAAAATTAATACTCTCTTCCGAAAATGGTTGGCTGCTAATCTGTCGAGTGAAGGATGAGGATCAGAATCAGAACGACATGTTTTTGTTCAATCCTTACACCAAAAGAAAGATGGATCTTCCAAGCACACGGGGAGTGTGGCTCCATAGGGTTGGCTGGTCATCATCAGATCCAACATCACCTGATTGCCAATTCCTGGGTACGATCAGCTCTCCTTTGGGGCGCGATTTCTTTTTCTATTTGGCGCGGGAAATCTATTTTTGGCCCCAGGAAGATTACAGATGGGTACACATGACCATCCCAATTCCTGATGCTCAGGCCACGGCCAATCCTATTTTTCACAATGGGCTATTTTATGTGCTGGGGGAGCATAAACTGTTGATGGCTTTCGATCCCAGAGGTGATGGTGATCTATTTTTTATCATTGTTGACAAGACCCCAAAATCAGCTCGTTATTATTTCATAGACGAATACTTTTTGACAAAATGTGATGATGGACAGATTTTGATGGTAGAGGTGGGAAATGCTGGAAAATTGGTTAAGGTTTTCAGACTGGACTGGTCAGGGCGTCAAGGTGATTTGGGAACCTGGGAAGAGTTGAAGGACTTGGGCAACAAAACACTCTTTTTGAGCCATGCCGGCTCCCTTGCCGTGGAGGAGCAATCAATCACCGGATTGGAAAACAAGATATGCTTGCCAATCCTTACGTATCAAGATCAAGCCTTGTTTTATTCACTAGGCTCAAAGAAGTACGAGACCTTGTCCAAAGATAACCAAACTCAACAGAACTGTCACTCCACCAAGTATTTACAAGATTGTGCCTGGATCCTACCCAACAACCAATAGTGCGAGCATATATCCATTATGCTCAGTTTTTTATTGGAGCGGAGAGAAACACCTTAGCTAGAGAGCGTGTGTGGCGATCGAAGGGACGTGCTCTACTTTTGGGAGGTTTCATTTTTTTTTTTTTTTTTGTTCTGACAAGTAACAAGTTACAATTATATGAGAACTTACGCGCACCAACCAACATGCATGCGTTTATTATATAATTCTCATTTTTTAAATTTCAAATTCATTTATATATCCTGAAGTACGATAATTCACTCATTGTCACGAACCGCATTAAGCAGCAAGGTCACTATATATAATAAAATTCACTATTATTATACCAGGGCTTCATTAAGTTTTACCACCTTGAACTTTCGGTTAAACTACACTTACACTTATCACTACTAATTTCTGGGCTTACGGATGCCGTAAGTGACCCGTAACAGAATAATCAGTGGGCCAGATGATGACAAAGCAATCCCGTAAGGAAGTCAAAACAAGCTTGTAAGTAAACATGAATGTGCGCGGTAAACAATTGGCAAGAAGACCATAAGGATGGCCATAAATAAAATCCAATAATACAAATTAAATACAATTCGTGAAAAAAAAAATACTCATTTATAAAACCTGAAAATTCAAATCCAAGAAACTTCAATGAAATTAACAATAAAAATCAAATATTACACATACATTAAAATGTTAAATATTTATTTTCCCATTAGCAACCATGTTTGTGTACAAAGACTCAAGTACAAATGAACATGAAATACAACAGATATAAGAAAAGAAAGCCAACACTAAGAGCCAATTTATGTTAGTGAAATACAATAATAAAGTTCAAGCACTACGACTTGTGGCTAATTTGGCAGCAATTACTACAGTTATTGCAGGGAGTTGTGACCAATGCACCTGCTCTCAGTGATGCTCAATGCAATTCTGCCATGAACCACATGTTTCTCAACTAATGCCTTATTGGAAGCACATGCAGTTTCAAGTAAGAAATAGCTACGTTCAAATTGGTAGCAAATAATTATCCTGTCATACACCTTTATCTAAATATTAGACAAAGACAACATAATCAAAAGGTTGTCACTTACCTTTTTTAAAACTGCATTCAAGTTGAGCTTTCCTTTGTAGTTAAAAGCTTCATCAAATCCAAGCTTCCTCTTTAAGATGCCAACCTGTAAGCAAAGAGCATCTGTTACTGTGCCATTTTATCAAACACTTTTAGTTCTAACTTCTAAGTACAAAGCTAAGCAGAAAGATCAAAGTGACAGTTTATGAGTGATATTTTATCAAACACTATCAGTTTGATGGAACCTGATAAGAAAACTCACCCCAAATATTGAATCCTAAGCAAGCCTGAATCTCTGGTAAGGATAACTCAGAGTTGTCGGAAGCATAGGAGCTCTGACAAGAATGCAGCAGCCTTGAATGGGAGCAGGAAAATCTCCGTTTGTAGTTGTGCCTTGTGTAATAAAAATTGATGATGTACTAATTAAAAGCTGCCAAAGAAACAATAATAAGCATTCCTTTTCAAGGTTGACAGGAAACCCCACTAACAACTTTTTTAGAAAGTCTGGATGCCAATAGAAATGACACTTTGTAGTAGACAGTACCATGCGACACATAACCTAATTGAGGGACAGGCGCGAGGGGATTAAGTCCAAAGGTGGGATGTTTGGGTGGTGGGTCAGAAATTAATTGAGGGACATGAGTCCCCAAGGCGCTGGACAAAACTGATTTTTTCTGTCCACCCTATAAGCAGTGGATAGAACTCAAGCCCATGGCAATACTATTCACATTCCTAAATTAACCTCACCTATTCTTTCTATTACGAAATTGTCCTTCAATATAAAATACAACAAACACACCAAAATTCCCAATTTTTCTCCTTTCTCTCCCGATCTCTCTTCCTTCTCCCCGTCTTCCTCCTCTCTTCTCATCTTCTTCTTCTTCTTCATTATTTTCTCTTCTTTCTTTCTTCTTCTTCTCTTTTCCTTCATTGTTTTCTTTTTTTCTTTTCTTCTTTTCTTCTTCTTCTCTTCTCCTTCGTCTCTTCTTGTTCTCCTCTTATTTTGACCTCTATTTTTCTTTTCTCCTTCTTCTTCTTATCTCTCTGTTTCTTCCCTTCTCTACTTTTTTTTTTCTGTGAAATCTCTTCTCAGTATCTTGATTGTTTTTCGTTTTTTTGTTCTTGTTGAATCCCAATTGTATGGAATCCCAATTTTCTTTGAACTCCTATATCTAACTTGCTGGATCCCCAATTTATGTCAAAAATCTAACCCTAATTTAGCAATTACCCAAATTCTCTTCAAGCGCTAACTCTAATTAGTCCGGATTCGCAATTGATAGAGCTGTTGAAATTGTTTCGTTCATTATTTTGTGTCCGGTTGGTGAAATCATAGTCTGCAGGTTATATTTGCTCAACAAAGTATTCGATCAAGGATGACATGTTCATATTGATTTGTAATAGCATCATTTAATTTAGTTAAAACTCATTTTCTGATAAGCAGTCAAAGCCCATTAACGGAGTTTCCATATTTAACTAATTTTTAGAATGGAAAACATTGCACTGATTCGACAATAAAATGGCAGAAAAAACTACTATTTTTGAGTATTAAAAAGGCCAAAAACTATGGAAATATAGACATAAATGGCAGTAAAAAAACACTCGATAAATATACTTTTCTTCCTACATAGAAATAAATATGTATATATCCATTCAAAAGAAACAAATTTGTATTTACTATACAAATATGTATATATTGCTAAGCAAGCATCTCCTATTCAAAAATGGAACTGAAAAATTTTAAAAGGTAATGTAGGTTTATCAAATATGGAACTAAATATATTTTAAAATCTAATTAAAGATAAAGGGTCAAACTTGTATGGCTTAGCTACAACTAGTCTTTGTTTTTTATTCTGTTTTATTCACTTTTCGGAGTACCAAAAAGAAAAATAGATAAGAGTCACGTATGGTATTAAATTTAATAATTATAATAAAAATATAGATAAAAAATATATATTAAAAAGTAAGCACTAAATAAATTTTGTGTTTGTAATTAATAATACAGTATTATTATTACATATAAATCAATGTACATTATTGATTAATTAAATAGTCCATATAATTTGAGCGATAATACAGTCATTATAATATTTAGTCCAGCCCAATGTACAGCATACCAAACGTAGGAGAGAACAACATTATTGTCCAATCCAGTCCAATCCCCTAGACTTTGTCCTGCCCAGTATTCCAACCGCAGCCTAAGGGAATACCACAGCTACCACGGTATATAACCATCCATACCTCAAGGAAGCAAACTGCTAGCATCCTAAAAGAGGTCTATGTGAGATATGGATTAATATAAATCATCAAATAGTGTCCCATTGTGTCATTCCATATCCTTTAGTGCTTGTTTGTTTTCCGGGTTTGGGGGCGCGGGGTAGGGGTTGAACCCGGGGTAGGGTCATTCTCACCGTTTGGTTGAAGAAAGTAGAGAGCGGGATCGGGTTCGGGGTGGGTTTGGAAGGGATTGAACCCGGGATAGAAGCCTTGAATCCCGGTTTTCAATCCCACCCGAGAGGCGCGGGATTGAAAACCCGGGTTCGGGATTGAAATTTAGGGACGGGCGTGTCCCTGCTGAATTTCCAATAATACCAAAATACCCCGCCCAAATAAATACCCATTCTTCAATTCCTCCGAATTCAGCCGAGCCCTCGACTTCCTCTCTCCTCTCATCCAGGTTCTTCTTCTTCTTTCTCTCGCCCTCTCCCATCTCCTCCTCCTTCTTCAACCAGCGTTGCAATAATCCAAATCCAAATCCTCCCGGTGTTGTAAAAATTCCATAAAACCTAGTTTCCTTCATCTTCTTCCTCCTCTTCCTCTTTGCGTTTTAGGAAGCAACCGTTATCTTGGCACGGAATCGAAAATCCCAATTGTTGAACCCATAAACCCTAGTTCCAATTTTTTAAATTACAATGTCAATTCGGTTTAAATACACGTTGCAATCGTATTATCCCTTCTTTTTTCTTTGAGTATACCCTTAATTGGTCCTTGATTGGTGCTTGTAGGTGCATCCTTGCTGAGCTCGACGGGAAGAGAGCTTACTCATACAAGGGTAAGTAGTTGTTTTTTTTGTTTCTGGGTTTGTTCTAGATGGGGAAGTCTGGGTTGTTGCCTGTTCGCTTTGTTTGTTCTTTCTTCAATTACTGCTTGTTGGTTGCGGGTAGTTACCTTCATTCTTTCGCAGTTCGTTTGTGTGCCTTTGCTCTGTCAGTTGGTGCCCTTCTCTTGCTGTGATTTTAGTTTGTCTTGGTATTATTGTATAACGTATGTTGAGAATTGCATATGTGATATGAATTCTACATACGGGTACAAGTTGGAGAACTTGTGGACTGGACCGACCCACATAAGAACCCTACATGGAACGTTATATGTATG
The DNA here is from genome assembly GCA_028386065.3 of Turnera subulata. Taxonomy (NCBI): domain Eukaryota; kingdom Viridiplantae; phylum Streptophyta; class Magnoliopsida; order Malpighiales; family Passifloraceae; genus Turnera; species Turnera subulata. The sequence goes on from JAKUCV010007686.1 coordinate 92,642, forward strand.
TCATTAGTGGTTCTTATAAATGTATTGTCCTCCGACCTGAGATCGTCAAGGTATCCAACATATGAATCATGTACTTTGATATTATTCTTAGTCATCCGTAACTGGGTGGACATAAGGGTAATCATTGGGTATATGATGATTATGTAGTGGGTTTTGATTGATCAAGAGGGGATTCGTCCGACCCATATAACGGGTATATTATCGGATGGTTTCTTGATAGAGTTGAACTGTTAAATGCATGGCCATGCTCGGATTAGGTGATATGGTAATATCACGGGTATCCGTTTTATACAGTTAACTCGGGGATCAAGAAACATAGATTAAACATATACGAGATTGACATATTCCGTGTCTCGGTTTAATCTTGATAATGGGACGAAGGGATGATGACATGTTCCGAGGCATAGAGAATCAGTATTGATCTTGTCGTTCGGGTAGCAATGATGTGTTGCTAGACGCCGCTCTTTGCTTATAATTGTAAAATGAGATTTTACAATTATTGCCGGACGTTACAAGTGCCTACAGGGTCACACACATAGAACCGTTGATTCGAGCAGAAGGCTGAACCGTGGTTGGACCATGGTTGGACCGGGTGTGGTTGGATCGTGGTTGGACTGTGGTTGGACCATAGTTGAACCAGGGTCGTTTTGGCTCACTAATTACCAAAATTATTGGGTCAAACTTAGTGCTTTGGGAGTGTGTTATCTGATTATGGGTTAGTGGGTGGTAAAGATAATGAATGTCATTATCATGGGGACCATGTGTTGGCCATTACCACTAATCCACTTATGCATTTTGGATGGGTGTGTTCAGTAAAAATGATCAGATCATTTGCTGCTCCCTCCCCTCTCTTTGCACGTTTTCAAAGCTCAAGAAACACTCCTCTTTCTCTCTTCTTCTTCTTGGTGAAAGAAGGAAGAAAAACACCCAAAACACTTAGCTTCCGGTTTCTTGTTGCTAGCACATCAGTCCAGGGGAGCTCAAGGCTTGATTCGTGTGATGATTCCAAGTCGATCACGGTTCGTGTGGATACCGTAGAGGAGCCAGGCCTTTGTCTAGCTCTTGCTGATTCCATACTTCAGTTGAGTGAAAGATCTCAACCACATAAGGTATGTAAAAATTGTTATACGGTTTATGTTGCTTCACATGTGGTTCTTGGTTAGTTTCTATAATTCCGCTGCATATTGTGCCTATTATGAGTGTCATAATAGCTATAGGAATCTTACAGAAAAAGCATCACCATTGGAGCATCTCTACTCTCATGAGCTTCTTAAACTATTTCAGTCACAACACCTTCTAGGAGAGGAAGGCATTTTAATATAGCTGCTAATCATATATGCTTAATGTTTTCTTTTGTTAAAAGGTAAGAACTTCCCCCGAAACTCAAGATGTTCATCAATTCCATGTCAGGAAACCAAGAAATCAAGTTTTAGTTCTCATGTCCTGGTCTACCCCAAGCTAAAGGCACAACACCTAACTGCATTCCTTCTTTCAGGGTGATCTCAGGTTGTCATGTAGTAACCAAGGACATTCAAGTGGCACCAGAGTAGTGGAATTGCACAATATGCTAACCTACCCCGAAACTAGCCAGCATAAAAGAACTATGGCTTCGGCTGAATAAGTTAAGAAGATGGAAGAAATATCACAGGCACTACTCTCTCTTTTTATCACACCAAACACTAACAGATTACATACAGGGATTTAACATTCTATCTACCTGTGACAGAAGATTTTGACTCCTAATGAACATAGACAGTTAGATACAACCAAGGCATTATTGTGAAAAAGAAAGCAACATAGTGAGAACCGAAGAACTGTGGCACCAGAGTAGTGGAATTGCACAATATGCTAACCTACCCCGGAACTAGCCAGCATAAAAGAACTGTGGCTTGGGCTGAATAAGTTAAGAAGATGGAAGAAATATCACAGGCACTACTCTCTCTTTTTATCACACCAAACACTAACAGATTACATACAGGGATTTAACATTCTATCTACTTGTGACAGAAGATTTTGACTCCTAATGAACATAGACAGTTAGATACAACCAAGGCATTGTTGTGAAAAAGAAAGCAACATAGTGAGAACCGAAGCACCTATATTACTCAAAGACATTTGCAATATCAATGAAGACTGCAACAATTTCATGCAAATAGACTTGATTATTGTAGAATACAATGAAACGCATTGAAAGGCTAACAAAAAGAAGCATAGTACTTCTGGAGTTCACAACAGGAATCAAAACAATTACACGAAAACTTGAGAGTACACAAATGAAAAGGCTTGCCGCGCAACTATGTCCATTATTCAAACTAAAACAACATAGGATTGATAATGTTGTACCCTTTAGAGAAGCATCTTAAAGTTCGTAGACAATTGAGCGGCGCCATAAGCATTGGACTTCAACTGTGAATTTTTTGGGTGACCGCAAATTGTGATGATACGTTGCTGCTACGCGCCTCCTTACTGTGTCCAGATCTGAAAAAAAAAAAAAAACAAGAACACATGAACGAGGTACGATGGAGAGGAGGAGCGAAGGAGAGGTGAATGAGAGGGAGTTGAAGAGGACAGGACAGAAGAGAGGAGGAAGGCGGTGGGTGGTGCAGGAAGGTTGCGGTAACGATGAAAACAGATGGGACAGCTATAGAGATGAAAGCCAAGGCACTGAGAATGCAGCTCCATCACGAGTTGCTGGGTGAGGTCGTTGAGAAAGGAGAGGACTGAGGAGGAGAGTGAGGAGCGCGAGGCCGTCGCGGTGTCCTTCCTCCACCAGCAACTCTTGGTTTTCATTATCTTCTTCCCTCTCGAATCTACTTGTCTCCGTCTCTTCTCTACAAAACACAACCACCACCTCCCCCTCAAACTCTGAAGTCGCCTCCCCATCGCCAACCAAGACAAACTCGACGCCTCCAAGGAGTCGTGCCATCACCTACAACCTTTGTCCCTCGTTGAATCCGCCACCTTTCCCTTTTTCCACCTATTTGCTCCTCTGCAACTAAGGCCACTAGCCTCTGCCGAGCACAAAAGCTATGCTGGCACTCGATCTCCCTCTGTCGCCACCTACTGCCGCCGTTGCTCCAGAGGCAGAGTCTCAATGTGCGCGCTTAAGGGAAATATGGACCAAAACCGGCGTGTACCCATCTCGGCCATATACGCACCGAGGACTATAGCCGAGTTGGCAGGTAATGGATTGTTGATGGTGGTGGAGTTGGCCAACAGTGGGGTTGTTATCGGTGGTGGAGTTGGCCGGCGGTGAGGTACTTGTTGGTGGCCAGAATTTCTTGGTTTGATTTCGAATAATTTATTTTTTAGGGATAATTGGATGCGAATCGGTGGTAAATTGAGGTTGGATTGGTATTGGATAGTGATTAATTAATTTTTTCTCCTTTACACATGTTATTTTTCTTCTTTTTTTTTCCAGATGAGGTTATTTTAGGATCTTATGAACATTACTTCGTTTCGGTGTTGTGGGAATTTGTAACAACCCCCCCTTACCTAAAATAATACACTCATCCTCCAGTCCAAGATGTAAACCCCCACATCAGTGGTGAAAGTCGAATATTTTGCGGAAAGCACACCAAGTGGTCGATGGAATACCAAGTCTAGTGGGGATACCACATCTTCCACTTAAAGTTAGTGGGTTCGCTTGAAATCGGTCACAATCTTAGGAACCTATTTCTTCAATTCCGGATTGAACCGGGTTTGGGGTCTTTTGACCCCAAGTTGATTAAGTTTATTAAAGTTCTCAAGTTTTGCTTCAGATTTTTGTTGCTGTTATTGGATGGAGTTTCAAAGAAGTAGTTGCATCGGGAGAGGAGTGATCGCTGGTGACGGCAGCGGCAGTGACGATGGTGACGGTGACGGTGGTGGCGTTGGTCCGGTTCGGATTTTTCTAACGGTTGAGACGATTTTGGCACGTCGCATTCTTGCTTCCGATGACGATGATGCCGGCATAGATGAGCAAGACCGGCTTTTGAAGTTACCTTCGTTCATGGCCATAGGACTGGGCGAAGACGAGGGCGAGGGCGACGACGATGACAGCGGAGACGATGATGACGAGCCAGATCCAACCTTCCCTTACATATAGTTGTTTTTTAGAAGTTATTTATGTTTCGGTTCACAATACGAAGTTGTTCCGGGATATCTTCTTCATCAGCTCCACACAAGTTCAGCATGCAGATATGGCAAAGCATCAGCGTGAGTGTAATAGCTCGGGAGATCCAATTGGCATTAGCCAGTTACATAGGTCACCCACCCTTTTTTCTAGAATCTAATTGGAGGTTTCTTTCAATATGGAGCCGTGATAGATATTCTCATTCGGGTAGATTATATCCTACTAGTTTGATTTACTTGTTCAATCTCAACAGGTTCATGTTAATTTTCTATATTATGTTGTATAATTGTACTCCAGTTTAATTATCTATGAAATTTTCCTTCCGAAAAAAAAAAGAGAGTTAGCAATTGAAACACCCGCATCCTAAAAGTATATATTTAGAATAAAAATAATAAAAAAGTTACCAAAATGCCCCTGAGTCCCGGAATGTCAAAACCGTGCAAAACAGCATAAGGATATCCGAAAAAACAAAAGTAAACATCGAGAAGCAATAAGTCTCAAAAACCAAAAACAAACTTATCAAGCCAAAGTAAACACTGACAAAATTCGCCGAAATCACTAGTGGACAAAATCCAATATAAAACCATAAACAACATCCCGATAATCCATACAGCGGAATCAAATAACAAGTCTAATAAAATAAACAAAATAAATGCAGTGTTGACCTTAAGTATCTGTCCATAAAGGTGTAGGCATAGTACCTTCTGAGATAGAAGCGTCTAAACCTCGGTGAGGAAAGAGTAATCAGCACGCTACTAGGGATGTGTAAAACCACGGTGACGATTTATGTGAGTCGCCTACTCAATGAACAGAATAAGACAAATATGTAGGTAGGCGAAGTCAGGCTCGTAGGGTAAGTAAGTCCACGAGCACTAGTAAACACACATACAATCAACATGTATCTTATACCACAACAGCAAAAGTTTTATAATCAACATGTATCTAAGGCCATCTACTGTGTTCGTCGATGTCAGTAGCGACTGGCCAGTCTAGGGCTCAGGCCCTCTATACTAACACATTGGAAGGGGTAAATTCCGAAAAAAAATAATCACTGAAATACCTAGGGAAAATGAATTAAAAATTTCTAAAATTTTCATGAGTGTAAAATTGGAAATTAACCTCCAAAAATCTTATAAATTTTATTATGAAAAATCAGAATATTACAGCAATGATAATAAACTATTAACAGAAGTTCTTGGTCTGTTAGTTATAGACTAAGTTTTGAGGATCTGAATTATTGATGTGGTGAGATGAGATATTCAGATTTTCTCAAAGGAATTGTGAGGCTGAGAGCCTGTCCGGGAATTGTGATACAGGAAAGTTTTGATGGACAATAATAATAAACTGTAATAACATGATATAGATATCTAGATAGTCATGTGAAAGGTTTTGATATGACTTGGTGATACTTCACAGACAGCGGCACTACATCCATCGTTGTTAGTTACAGTTGGCCTAGATTCGGCCTAATTGAGGGGGAGAACAACGGAATGGTGGGTGATAGTGGCGACGCCACCGCGAACTTTGGCAATGATGGCATGCACAGCGGGGGGCAACAGAAGTGGAAATAGTGGCTTCGGCTGCTACAGTGGGAGAAAAAGAGTGAGAGAGAGAAATTTTTAGGGTTAGTTTTACTGAGAAGTAATTTTTAGTTGATTTTTTATTTTTATGCGTTGTCGGTTTCATTTTTAATTTGGGTTTCTAATGGTTGGGTTTGGTTGGGTTGGTTATTTAATTTGGGATACATGTCTTGAGCCCCGTCGGTATCGGCCTATACCGATAACCGACGATTCGAAAGGCATCATACCGAGGCCCCTCTCCCCCTTACACAGTTTGGCACAAATTGTGGGGTGGCTCTAAAGGCCTTCATATTTTGAGCCGATACTGTCGATTTTTCATTGGTATCGGTTCGGTATGATCGGTTTGGGTATTTTGAACTTATGTACTAACTTTGAAATATCGTAATGCCCTCAATTGCTATTTTAAAAAGTAAACAGATAATTAAGATACCAAATTTGTATAATTGTAGATGCATGTCTAGTTCCATCTCTATTAGTTTCACCATCATACTTGGAAGTCCAGATGCGCTATATATGGGTGAGGATCCTTTCTAGGGGTAGGGCGTTTAATTATTTTCCTCCGAGGCTCCGAGCAGTACTATTCTTGATGGCATGATCGGAAGTTCTCCCTTTTGGGCTTGGAAAAATCTGCTGGCTGGTGGCGATGTCATACATCAAAGATGGCCGGATGCGGTGAAACGTACGTTTGTCAATGGCACACAAGTCAGAATTTGGGAAGACTCGTGGGTGGGTGCCATTACTTGATAGATATAGGTTTGTGCTTCAATCGCCAAGACCACCACCTGAATGGGACATGGCCTGGATATGTGTGTGATCTTTTTTTAGATGCTTAAATGTCCCCATTGATCTGATTGGACTGTACACCGTGAACAAAGCCGACATATATATGAGTTGCAACAACAGAGCCAAGAGGCTAACTAGTTCGAGACATTTTTTTTTTTTTTGATCTAGATAGCTAGTTCGAGACTTTACTCGTGGTGATCTCCTTATTTAATGGTTCATTCACGCCCTCGTATAGGAAGGTCAGGACTCGGGATGCAGTAATGGAATTGGTAATACTGAAATAATAATTCGCTTGATGTAGTTTGGCATAGCCCATAAATGCCAAAAAAAAAAAATGTGGTCCGCCCCCAAGCCCCTCCCCCAACTCTTTTTTTTTTTTTCCTTTTACCTTCACTTTCTTTCTTATTGTTGCTCTTTGGATGATATGAATTTGGGAAAAGAAAAATTGATATGGAAAGCAAGGATTTTAAATGAAACCTTTTATCATATGTGTGTGACGATTATTCTTGAAACCCAGGGTCAGTGTGTAATGATTGAAAGACCAGACATGACATTGAGATGTATGTGTGGAGACCACGTCTGTAACCTGTCTTGTTTTCTTCTTTTCTTTTGTTTGGTACATGTCTCCTCTCTTCTTGGGCCAAGGCCTGAACTAGTATTAGAATTAAGCGAGGTCGGTTACTTTTTTTTTTTGGTTTATAAAAACACAAAGGCAAATCCAACTTAATACGGGATTTAGGTCTTGAGGTTATATATATATAAAGAGACAGGCTTAACGTAAAAGCAGAGTAAAGCCAACCCCCTACCCTCATAATTACAAGCAAAATTAATTGCACAGGAAGAAGGAGAAGAAGCATTATGACGAGTAAGTACTCCAAACTGTGTAATTCATATATTTTCTACTCTTGTATGTCGTGTAGTTTAAATTGGTTTCATAGTAGATTCTTTTTTTTTTTTCGTACAATCATAGTAGATTCTTTGTTGTAGCATGAGACAATTAATCTTGCGAATAAAGAAAAAGGTGGGATTCCTAGACTATAGACCATATTTTGCAATGCAGTGGGGTTGTTCTATTTGATAATCATACTTATAGATTACTTTTTATTGTTTAGCTTTGACCGATAATTTAGAAAAAGAAAAGGAGGAAGAAAAGATAAGTTGCCAGATTTTGAGTATTTGATACAATTAATAAGTGGGACTTTTACTGTAGCATATATGTTCCTACATTATGGTTTCCTTGCATATATATAGTTCGTTTTGGAGTGATGAAATATGTTCATAATTGCACGTTCTTATTCCCAGTTGCATATTTAGTTTTGCGAGTGATAAATATATATGTTCATTTTCGTATCCTCGTTAAATTAATTAATTGTTCAATCTGTTTTGTTTGAATGAATTAATTAAATTAGAGGGAAAGATGGAAGCAGAGAGAGAAGAAGAACAAAAAAGTAGCCTCTCATCACAGCGTAGGCCTCCAGCAATTGGAACAAGGCCATGGCTAGTTTATATCCATGGACAGCGATTGCATCACCAGACTTTCTATGATATATGTGGAGGAGGATCGTACCATTTGAAGAGCATTCCGGAGATGAGACAAAAGAAGATTTTGAGTTGCTCAAATGGTTGGCTCATTCTATTAGACGTAAAAACAAAGGACTATTTCCTATTGAATCCCATCTCCATGCAAAGCATTAAGCTACCTCGTATGATGAAGTCGAACCCTCCTCCCGATGTTGTACTACTCTCACGGCCTGACCTTAATGATCCCAATTGTTACGTGATGTGTCTTAATAAGAGGAAGTGGGAATGCAAGCCAAGTGTGGTGTTTTGCAAGGTTTCCGATGTTAAGTGGACTGAACAAGAGTTAGACGGCTTGGGTGAATATTATGATTGTTTAGGTTCTTGTGCTACCATCTTTGATGGACAAATCCACATGCTCACGGACGGAAGGCTCTTTTTGGTTAAGGTAGGTCAGGACTATCATGTTACCCTTGAAGATTTGCTGGTAGAAACACCGCGTCTACCAATGCTCAGGTCCACTTCCTACAAGTGGAACTTTATGGTTGAGTCATCCACCGATTTGTTCTTGATTTACTACTTCTCAGTTGGAAGATATACTCACCGTTTTGAGATTTTGAAATTAGATCCCCAGTATAAAGTGTGGGTGAGTAGTGTTGATCAAATTCTCAAGGATCGTGCAATTTTCATCAATCTTTTTAACGGCCCAATTGCTTTAATCTCTACAAGGGAATTTTCTGGATTGAGAGAGAATACAGTCTACTTCACACTCCCTGATGATCCAAGCCTTTATGAGTACAGTCTAGAGGAGAAGTGGGTGACAAGTTCTTTGCCTCGTACTAATGTCACTCGCGATTGGCTTCAGCCTATATGGTTTTTCCCTTGATTCATGTTTCTTTTTTTACTATTTATTGCTTATATTATAAGAATAGTTTTATGAATTATACACTCACCCTCACCGGGAAAGTTATTTTTTTGTTGTCATTCTTACATTTCCTTTTTTTTCACATTGTGATACTCATATTTCAGGGGCCATAGACTATTTAACTATATTTCTGAATTATTTTAAACACTCTAAAACAAAACAAATTAAACGGCCTAATATAATCCTGAGACATATCATATATTCCTTACTGTTATTTATAGAATTTCTTTTATAAAAAAGATGACATATATAATTTATATTTGTTTATGATTTACTCTTCTTTCCATTGGAGTCGGTTCTTTGTAAGGATCTTGTTATCAAATATCCATCTTTCATCGTTACAGCAGGCAATTGGAGAATATTATGCATGTTATTATTACTCTATTAAATTTGATTTTTATTATAACCGAATTTATCTTTAATAAATATTTTATTATTACATTTAACATCCAGGGCATTTATCATCCATAATTCTATTTATCTTAACCTTATTATCATCATCTTTTATCTAACATCTAATCATTAAATCCGCAAAACCTCTCCCTTTTCTAACAAGAGTAATTAAGATAGGATTGCTAAGGAAACATGGAAATAAAAACTAAAAACAAGATGATTATGAGGATGATGCAGTAAGCTTAGAGATGGGAATAGTGTTTATGCTAGCATCATTAGCATCTTCAAATTGATTAGTTGGAGCTTCTAAAAAAGACATATGTTTCATCAACCCCGGGTACTCGATGAACAACATGTGTAGTAGGAGCAAGGTTTTGAAAACCGGATCGGCCATTGAACCGGCGAGGGGGATGTTCAAGGAAAACTGGGGTTCAACCGGGGTTCGATCGGGGTTCAACCGTTTTATTAAATTATATTAATTTTTTAAGAAAATAGTCAAAATATATTCATTAAAATAATTTTATGGTCAAAATTGAAGTCATTCTCAATATATACTAAAACGTATGTAAAGATAACACTAATTTGTGATAGTTTAGTTGGTTAATGACTTTAAATATTGTTAGGAGGTCAAGGGTTCAAGTCTTACTTTCACCATTTTTAAAATTTTTAACCGGTAAAAACCGGCCGGTTCGTTAAAAACAGTAAAAACCGGTCGGTTCAAAACGGTTCTATAACTGGGAGGTTTTTCCTAGTGAACCGGACCGAAGTTGTCCTGAAAACGCAGTTGAACCGGGATAACCGGTCGAACCGGTCCGGTTTTAATAACCTTCAGTAGGAGTCTCAATCAGAGTATTATGGCCTATGCCTAGACGTCTACTTTGAAGGACGATTAACCTATAATAAATACAACTCGTTGCCGCCAAATTATATTCTTACCCTAATCTAGAATTATCCGACTTTTACCAGTGTAATCCTATCCTAAGGCGTAGTAAACGTACAATGTTAAGTGTTGTGATCCTGAATTAGTTTAATATCTCTCTCATCAATCAATAAAGTAAAGGTTTATTATAGTCTTTCCAATCTCTTCGTTTCACCTATGTGTTCTTTACTTAGTAATCTAAAATAGTAGTAAAAATTGGCCAATTCTCTAACTCTCTTAAGAACACTGTAAATAAATCAAGGCTCAACCAATAAACAAAACAAATAATTTAACTAGAAAAGTGGGCAGCAATTACATTCAATAGACCTAAATAAAGTATTCAATTCATGATTCGGGAAGTAATAAAAATAAAAAAAAATCTTAGAAAAACATGTTTACAAACCAAAGAAAATTGGTCGACAAAAGTTGAGGACAAGATTCAATTTTTCCTCCTCATTTCTTGCACTTTCTCTCCTGCCAGATTTGTGACTTATTGTTTGTTGGTCAATAAATTTTGTCTTCTAAAAAAACCTGAAGTCTTGGTCAATAAATTTTCTACCAAAATATGGGTTTAGGGCCTCCTTTCATACTAAGATTATCCACATGCTTTCCCTTTTTTCTCCATGAAAATTAGATGGGAGTCTTTAATTAAAAATATAGACAGTGGACACAACCCTGTGCTAGACTTTGTCTGCGCAAAAACAGGGTTATTCGCAGGGAATTTTGACTTTCATTTTGGATCTTCATTTTAATTGGGAGACTCACCCAGTGACCCGGGTTGAACCGCATAGGTAGGGGCAGATATGGGATGGGAAACCAAAAAAGCGTTTGTTTTTGTCCTCGATACAGGACGGAGACAGCCGGTTTCCTAGTGCCAACTTTTTCCAGCGGTCCTCCAATTGTCCCACTCCCAGTCTTGTTATTGAGGGGTGGAATTGATTTTTTTGTTTTGGGGGAGAAATATCGTGTTCTAAAATTCTTCTTAATTTTTAATTTAGAACAGTCTCCCAGTCTCCACCACTCTCACTCTACTTACTCACATTCTGTTCCCAAATTTTGAACTCAAAAAAAACCATTACTTATACTATAAACCTTGAGATGAATGGAAAAGCTTGGGAGCAATTTCTTCTGCGCAGCGTCGGTGCAGGGCGTGGGTCTGTTTCGGCGATGCCACCGCTTCCGGTTGAGGTAAGAGTGGAACCACGCGGTACGGTACCGGCTTTGGTCTTTGCAGTTTAGCTCGAATCTCTTGTTCAGTACCGTCCCTTTCTTCTTCCTCTGTAATTCTTTTCTTCTTTGCCGTCAATATTCTGCATTTATTAGGAAGTTCATGTTGCTTGGTGTGGTGGTGGTGGTGGATGATGGTATGATCAGAGTGACTTTGCACAGAAATGAAATGACATGATCATTCTTCTGCTGATGTTGGAAAACTTCAATTTAATTGGTTAACTGATGCGTGTGACCGGATATCAGAGGAAATACTTCTCAGCTGAGCTATCCCGAGATGATCTGGCGATGTGTCAGAGGAAGTACTTCTCAGCTATCTGTTGTGTACTTGACTCTGAGAAACCTGGTGAAGAGCTCCTGCTAACCATTACCCTTCCCTTAGTCTATTAAGATATTGAACTTGTCTTGCTCTGCGAAACAATACTTTGATATCTTCTTCTTTTTTTTTCCCTTCTGCCTTTTAGATAGCAGGTGACTTGTTGGATCTTGTTGCCGATGATGCATTTGAAACTCACAATACTTTGATATCTTCTTCTTTTTTTTTCCCTTCTGCCTTTTAGATAGCAGGTGACTTGTTGGATCTTGGTGCCGATGATGCATTTGAAACTGTTCAATTTCTTTTATCGTTAAGGCTTTCGGCTTCTATCGGGCCTCTTCTGGCCTCCTGCCGTAATATTTTTAAGGTCACTCGTAACTGTGTGAGAGTACGAAACATGCAATATTTTTTTCTGGTATCTGTTTTGCGATGTTGTTTGGAAATTCGTCGTTTACCAAGATATGGTAGGATTAAATGTCCTTTACCAAGATACAATAGGATTAATTCTTTCTCAAATCCATTATCGCTTGATCCTTCCCTTTTTATGGCCATTGGTGGACATATTATTAATCAAGACCTGAACTTTGATTTACTAGCCCTTTATATGTCGAAATAAATGCTTATTAAGTTGCATAAGTATTAGATGGCCATTAGAATGTCATTCTTCCTAAGTTGACATTCGTTGAACTCATAAGTTATCATGGCTGCACAAGCATCTGAGAAACTAAATCTTTTCTTTTTTTTTTTGCTACAGCATCGGAAGGAACTTCTTGATGCAATCTATCACGGCTTGTTTGTATTGAAATCAGACATGGCTTCAAATACTATGCATGCCTAGTTATGGCACCCAGGTGAATATAGAGTTATATGTCTGCCTGCGCTGTCCTGTCTTCTGTAATCACATTTTAATTCACCTTAAGGATGCGCTCGTAGTGGGAACTGACCTGCAGCTTTTACAAACTGAATCTGAGAGCAAATTGATAAACTCTAGCGGAAGGAAGAAAAGCGAAATGTGGAACAGAACATTTTGCTGATGGGGATGGATCTGCTAGTTTTTCTTCTTTGCTTGAAGCAAGTGAGAGGAAACATGTGATTGACTATCTGATTGGGTGCGGCTCTGGTTCAAATGCATTGCCAGTAACTGCTCTCCCTCAAGGAACAGTAAGAAAACATTACAAGGGCTATGAGGTAGCCATTATTCCCCCCAACACCAACAGCAGAAATGAAGCCAGGAGAGAGACTGGTATGTTGCTGATACATTCAACCGTCTGTTCTCAATATGACTGTGAGTAAACGCACTGGAGACATGCAACTCTCTAAGAATAAACTTGAGGAGACACAGGTTGCCCAAATTTTTTTGGTTTATTGGTCAATGCATATTTCGTAATTACTGCTTGCTTTTCTCTGATGGCCTCTTGAAGCTGGAGCCTGTTCATATTACTTCTAGTTTTGAATGTTAGCTAGCATATGCTTCTAAAACCAGGGTGTTTGCTGCTGCAGGTACTTGTTTGCATAGCAACTTTGGCATGCAGTGTAAATTTGCCAGCTCACACTGTTGTGATTAAGGTGTGTTCACACTTCAAATTTGTATTCGTTTGGGTAACTGTTTATGATTGTATATGAGATTACACTTAATGTATATGAATACCCCCATCCTCACTTGACATTGATGCTATATTTTGAAGAAACACACTTCTGAATATGAAACTTTAAGTGCTTAAAGCCATTCTTTATTCTGGTTGTTTAACAAATATGGTAGTTTAAACAAACTTTGTAGGCACAAAAGTTTATGAAATTTTGACAATGCTTCTTAACATACTTGTCCGGTATCTTTCTTCAGGGCACCCAAATATATGATCCAATGGCTGGTGGTTGGAAAGACCTAGGCATGCTTGATGTTATGCAGGTTGAACTTTTATTTCCTCTGGAAAGATGTTCACTTGTTTTGTATTGCGTTGGCTTGCTCTCACAACTTCATTGTAGATCTTTGGAAGGGCTGGGGGACCTCAGTTTGACAAGAGTGATGAAGGCATCATTATCACACATCTCATGACAAACTCGCCTACTGTCTAAGGCTACTGACAAGTCAACTTCCGATAGAAAGTCAGGTAGTCATTCGAATTTCTTTTGAATGCATATCCCGGTATGATAAAATCCTTGAAATGTGCTTTGGAGTTGGTTTACGAAAAGAATGAATACACATGCCACCTTATTATCTTTCCAGTTCCTTGGCCCAGTTGTGGTTTCTGTGTCTTCTGTTATGCAAGGGGAAAAAATTACTCAGATCTGGGTGTGGGCAGCCTTTTCTTTATTCTTTCCTATAAATTATGGTTGTAGCATTATGAGGAGATTTTATGCAAAAATGTTATGGATTCCATTTGTTTGCATCTCTCTACATCATTTTCCCTTTCCTGTTTGCAGTTTGTTAGCTCCTTAAAGGATAATTTAAATGCAGAGGTCGCACTGGGTACTATGACAGATGTTAAGGAAGCATGTGCGTGGCTTGGATATACCTACATTTTCATCAGGATGAGGCAGAAGCTTTCTTTTACTGTGCCTATTTTTGAGCCACCCCCCCACAATACTACATTCGTGCTGTCTCTATTTTTTGGCTGCATTCAGAAGCTTTCTGTACAATAACTTTCCATAATCTAGCTCTTCCTCAGGTACTAGTATTTTAGACCACCATATTGTTTTGAAGAAGCTTGCATGATTAGTTCTCATGTCGCTTTTGTTTTAAAAAGGTTGGCTCATTCAAAAATTTCTCTTTGTTCAGGCCCATACTTCACATACAGAGCTTCTAGAATTAAAACCACTGCCAACAACTTCACTTGGAAACAGCACATATGAAGCCTTGTATAACTTCTCACATTTTAATCCCATACAAACACAGGTTTGATTTGTTTTGGCCAAAGTTACTTGTGTTTTCTTCCTATGTTTTTAGTGAGTTTCAGATCTGTGGTTGCATGCTGTTTTCTGGTTTTGTAGATCTTTCATGTCCTATACCACACTGATGATAACGTTTTGTTGGGGGCTCCCTGGGGCAGTGGGAAAACCATATCTGCTGAACTTGCTATGCTAAGCCTCTTCAATACTCAGCCTGACATGAAGGTACATTAGATTATTTTCCATCTTTAAACATGACATGGGGCATATTGAAAATGGTTTTAAAGTTGCTTATCAATTTTTACATTTTCTAAACAGGGTTATCCTGGAAAGTGGTACTGTCTCGCATGAATAAACCAGCCTATGCTGCAATATGCATCCATTTGCCTACAAAACCAGTTCTCATATTTGTTTCAGCTCGTCGTTGGACAAGGCTTACTGCTCTTGACCTTATCCAAGTGAGATACATTATCATATTGCAGCCTGTTTTCTACTTGTTATGTTATTACTGTTTAACCCTGAAATTTTCTTTTGTATTTAGTTGCTGCTTCAGATGAACACTCGTAACCATTTCTTAGCATTCCGGAAGAAGCACTACAGATGGTTCTTTGCCAAGTTACAGATCCGAACCTAAGGCACACCCTACGGTTTGGCATTGGGTTGTATCAAGCGGGCTTGGATCACAAAGACAGATCTCTGGTTGAGGAAATTTTTTGCAAATCAGAAGATCCAGGCACTTTTCTGTCCCCAAATTGTCAGTTTGCTTCTCTCTGTTACTGGCTAGGGCATTAAATTGAATAATGAAACTGTCCCTGTGCGGAACCATAGGTTTTGGTTTGCACTAGCACACTTGCTTGGGGTGTTAACCTGCCTGCTCATCTTGTTATCATCAAGATATGGCTTAAAGTGTGATATGTTTGATGTATCGTAATAGATTTGTGATTCTATTAGTGGGATATTATGACAATTGTCAGAATAAGGTTGACACACACACACATATATATATTGATTGGCAAGATTTGGCTGAATGATCACTTTTTGGTTCTTACCCAAGCTGTAAAGTTAATTGTTCAGATAGGACTGCATCACAAGAGTCCATTACATTAATGCTGGCAAACTTTTGGGAGGTATTTCACATTCTGCAAATAAGATTTAACCTCGAAGAGCCCTCATTTAAAACATGTTTCAACAAAGATTAATTCTTATTGTAAATTCATCTTAAATTGCAAATTTTTCTGAAGAATAGGGTCGATTGGTCAAAGGCATAATATGCAATTTATGGGATTGGTCACCTGATGCGGACCTTCTGGTTCGAGTTTTCATATGGTTAGCTTCTGACGTGGGAATTGACAACGACATTATCGAAATGTGATCTTTCAGGGAACAGAATTTTATGATGGAAAAACAAAAAGATACGTTGCTATCTCCATCACAGACTTCTTGCAAATGATGGGTCGGGCAGGCCGTCCTCAATTTGATCAACATAGGAAAGCAGGTCATTCTTGTTTCTCATTTACTTTGTATCTTAACTTCCAAATGATCTTCCATAGAAACAAAAATAAAAGCTCTTTGGTGTCTTCATTTTAAATTGCAGGGAATAATTGGTGTCATCTGGTTATAGTTTCTCTATGAACCATTTCCAGTTGAGAGTAGGCTGAGTGATCACATCATTATAGAGATCGTTGCGCGTACAATTTGTCATAAAGAGGATGCAGCACATTACCTGACGTGGACTTATTTGTTCCGGAGACTGGTATGTCTTTTGTGAGAATCAGAATCAGAATCAGTGGAAACCATCCAAATAATTTGTTGGGCAATGGTTGTCTTATTTATTTATTTATTTATTTATATATATAGTTCATGTCTTTGGTTTTTGGGGTTTTACAGTACTCGTTGTTTAACGTTTTGGCCGATTTGGGTCCCTGACTTTCTGTTTGGACGGTCACGTACCCCGACTTTAAGTGGGCAAGCCAGTCATAGTCCCTCGCTCAGGCACCTACCAACGTGGCGGGCTGCCTGATTTTTGGGCTCTCTGAGCAGCGCCGAAACGACGTCGTTTTCGAGTTGAGACTACACCGTTTTGATGACGTGGATTGACACGTTGGATTAGTGGGCCCCACATCCTGCCCCTGGTGCAGTATCATACCGACCCGAAACCCGCACCGTGTTCTCGAAATCTACCCAAAACCCGACCCGATCTGGAGAATTTATTTTAAATTAAATGGATTTGGATAAATTTTTTATTAAAAATTTCATTAAAAATTTTTATTTTCATTTTTAGCATAAACAAATTTATATATTAATCTAAGTTGTTTAACTTTAAAGCTGATAATAATAAAAAAATCCTATTTTCACTCTAATTCTATCCATAATATTCTCTTAATCTTTTCTTTA
Source organism: Turnera subulata (assembly GCA_028386065.3). Taxonomy (NCBI): domain Eukaryota; kingdom Viridiplantae; phylum Streptophyta; class Magnoliopsida; order Malpighiales; family Passifloraceae; genus Turnera; species Turnera subulata. The sequence continues at coordinate 109,697 of JAKUCV010007686.1, forward strand.
TCTACCCATTTTAAATCAAAATAAAAAAATAACAGCAATAACAAAATTTCAACTAATAAAAGAACAAATTTAACACTTTCTTTCCTTTAAGGCAAAAAAGTTATTCTTGCTCCGTTTTGATTTTTTGTTCTTTTTTTTCTTTTCCTTCTCTCCTCTTCTCCTGCAGCTCCTCTTTCCTTCTCCCTCCCTTCGCTCGCAGCACCGTCCTCCTCCTCCCTCATCTTCCCCTCCATTATCAATCCCTAAAAAAACTCAAAAATAAAATTCAATTAAATACAAATCCAATCAATTCTTCGACAAGGAAAACAAAAACGGCAAACCAATCTAGGCAGTTCGATTCTTATACCTCAACCCAGGCAGTTCAAACCAATCTCTACTTTTCAATTAAATACAACCAATCAATTCTTTTACAAATCAACTAATTCTTCCACCTGAAATCTCCGGTCCCTAGCCACTTCCAAGCTCTCCACGAATCCACTTTGAACTGCGCCGGGTTCGGGTGGTGGTTGGGATTTGTCAGATTCGTAACAGTGGCTTTGGGTGGGGTTGTTTGTGGTGGTGATGTTGGGTTTGGCTTGGTGGTGGTGAGTGGTGGTGGTGTTGGCTTTGGGTGGGGTTGTTTGTGGTCGGTGTTGGGTTTAGCTTGGTGGTGGTGGGTGGTGGTGGTGGTGGGGTTGTGGGATTAACGCGGTGGTGGTGGTGGTGGTGATGGTTTACTGGGAGGTGTTTTTTTTTTTTTTAAAGAATATGGGAGGTGGGTTTTGATTTGGTTGGATAATGATTTTTTGTTGGTTAAAATTGCTTGGTCAACTATAACATAGATCCGTTTTGTTTACTCTGAGATTTTATTCCACAATTATTGCCTTATATTTTTTTAACATAAATCCATTTGACTTTTGAGATTTTATTATATTTTGTTAATATTATTCTAGCACAAATTATTATTTCTTATGGCTTCTAGATAGATTTGGGATTTTTTTGGATTGGATTTTTAAAATGAACAGAAAAAATAGGAGAAAAAAAAATATAAACAAAATTCAGGTTAGGTTTCACTTCTTTGGGTTTCGGTTCGGTTGGGTAAAGAATCCGGGTTGGTAGCATGTTGAGCCCACAAAGACACGTGGATCCAACCTACTAAAACGACGTCGTTTTGAAACACTTCCCAAATCTCAAATTCGGGCAGCCTGCCACGTAAGCAGATACCTGACCGATGGATCACGATTGGCCTGCCTATTGAAAGTCAGGGTACGTGACCGGCCGAACAGAAAATCAGGGACCCAAATTGGCCAAAAGATTAAACATCGAGTACTGTAAACCCCAAAAACCCCCCAAAAAAAAAAAACAAAAAGATAGAGAAGACAGCAATATTGATGAGAACCTGCAAAAAAAAGAAAGGCAGAAGGAGAAAAGCCTAGGTGGGAGAAATACTTGAGTATATGATGGGAAGGTTTTGAACACAAAAGAAAAAAAAAATTACTGTACGTACAGTAAACTAGAGCAAGATTCCACAAGGAGCCCGGGCAATAATGGTGGAAATGGAACTGAAGTTCATTAGTATAAGAAATGCAATTTATAATAATGTTATTAATACTATACTCTATAAACTAGACAAACTTCCATAAGGAGCGCCGGGCAATAGGAGCGTACTGTCCTATAGTACTGCTAAAAAAATTACAGCTTAATTTTACGACTGGATGCATGGAATATGTCACAATGGTTCGATAAAAAAAAATGTCAGATTGGAAATCGTTTATGTATTTATTCTATTGTGGAACATCCAGAACTACTCAATTTAGTTCTAAAGTGGAGGAGCTGTACTGCCTAGGTATTTAGTATATGGTTTGTAATATTTTTTTTCCAGGCGGAATTGGGTTGGTCAATGAATTGGTGTTCTAAAATTCAACTCATCCCTCAATTCTGGTTCCTAACGCCTGAACTTGCATTTTTTTCAATTTTTTTAGTATTTGTATGAACTCTGTGAATTTTCATTTACGATCAGCTATGTTTTTCTGGCAAAAAGAAGAACTACTCAACTTAGTAGGCCATGCTTTCCACTGTTTCTTTGGGAAGTTAAGAAATTGGTAAGAACAATATGCTAGTTATGGTCTCCTTACCAATTCCTTACGAGTTCCTTACGGATAAGAATTCTTATCGTTTACTTTCAGCCTTATTACCGACCACATCCGTAAGCAACATGCTGCCGTAAGCGAATGCGTACAGAAACGGTAAAAATAATTTTCATTACCTATGACACTCGTAACCGTAAGTGACTCGTAACAATCACCGGGCCCAGATGATGACCAGGTAATCCCGTAACAAGATTGTAAGTAAACATGGATGTGTGGGGTAAAAAATCGGTAGGAAGACCATAACAATGGCCAGAAGCCAATAATAAGAAATACAATTCGTGAAAAAAATATTCATTTGTAAAACCTGAAAATTCAAATTCAAGAAACTTAAATGAAATTAGCAATTAAAAAGGAGACAGACAATTTTTCAGTAATTTTTTTTAAAAAGAAAACAACAATAGTAATGAGAACCTGGAAAAAAAATCAGAAGGGAAAAAGGCTTAATGATACACAATCGATATTCCTCTTTGGATGCACTCTATTATTCTTTTTTTGGTAAAATGGATGCACTCTATTATTCTATCTTTATTTCTTTATAGCCTAGGTGGGAGAAATACTTGTAGGGCAATGTTTTGAACAAAAAGAAATGATTTTGTTGTACCAATAAACTACAAGGAAGGAGGCAGCACATGTATAATGTAAGTGGAACTTATGGCTCAGACCAGACCTGTCATTACTACAGTATAATATAAGAAATGCAATTTATAATATTAATAGTAATACTACTCCATAAACTAGACAAGCTTCCATAAGGGGCTGCCTGATATGGAAGGTTAAAAATGGGCAGTCTGTGTATTTTTGGAGGGACAAATGGCTTAATACTGCGGTTCCCCTACTGGACGTAGCGAGCAACGTTCCTAATGAAGCTGTTTCGAAGCTGGTAGTTAATTTTGTCACCCCGGATGGTAACTGGAATTGGAGCCAAATCCAACCATATCTGCCTTCAAATCTTTGTGCTATTTTATGGTCCACGGTGGTACCACGCCTGGAGAGGGGAATGGATATTGTAACTTGGTCTGAAGAAACTAGGGGCCGCTTCTCCCTTACATCAGCCTATAATCTACTAGAAAGCTCGAACTGGGGTGTGAAGGACACACTATGGAAGGTGATTTGGGGCTGGAACGGCCCGACCAGAATTGCCTCCTTTCTGTGGCTATTGGCGAGCGGTAAACTATTGACCAATCAAACCAGGGTGCTTAGACATTTGACAACTTCTCCATTATGTCCGAGATGCCTTACGCATGTGGAATCAGCCCTCCATGCTGTCAGGGACTGCGTCTTCTCGAGGGACCTGTGGATAGCTGTGGGAGGAGATCATATCTCCCCGCCCTTCTTCACCCTGGATCTCAAAGAGTGGCTGAACTGCAACTTGAGAGAGCATAGTACAGGTGATGAGTGGAGTTACTTGTTTGCTGTTACATGCTGGATGCTGTGGCGGTGGCGCAACAGCCTGGTCTTTGACGAAGACTCAGAAGCGATCCCTAACCCAGCTAAGTTGGTAAAGGAGACGGCCATGAGCTACCTCCACGCAAAGGAGCAGTCTAAATTTTTTGGAGAAGTCTTCAAAGGGCTGCCACCAGTGGGAATATGGCAATGCCCCAAAACTGGATTTCTTAAACTAAATATTGCTAGCTTTGTAAACCCTCGGCTTAACGAAACATATGCGGGAGGTATATGCCGAGATGAACGAGGAAGATGGATTGTTGGTTTCTTTTACAAAACCCAGGGATATGAAGAGACCTTTGCTGAGATGGTTGCTGTGCTCCAAAGTTTGGTCTTCGCTAAAATGCTGGGATTGCAGTCCTTTTGTATCGAATTGGAAGCCCAGCACATCCTTGAGTGGGTGAGGGATGATACCTTATGGGATGGTGCGGTGAACCAGATTTTGGCCGAGATCAAGGAGCTTAAGTCAGAGCTCCAGCCTTGTTCTTTTGACGCTGTCTGTAGGGATGCTAATCGAGCCGCTCGATGTATGTTACAGTTAGCCCCCTCTTATTCCCTTGGGTTAACCATTGTAGATTCCCCTCCTAATGTACTTAGTGATATCCTACTGGCGGAAAGGGGAGCCACTGGGTGATATCCTGTAGGCCTGTCGTTTGTACATTTTGTTTATTAGTATATATGCAGCATTTCCCGGTCCTTGACCAAAAAAGACAAGCTTCCATAAGGAGGGCCGGGCAATTGGGGCATCCTATAATATTGTAAAAAAAAAAAAGAAAAAAAATAAGAGAACTGAAAATAATTAAAGCGTTGTTTTACAACTGGATGTGGTGCACAGAATATGTCAGATTATTAATTATTTTTCCATTTATTATGGAGAGCCTAGGACTACTCGATTTAGTAGTCCACGCTTGCCCCCTCCAGGCTCTTCTTTTTAGCCCACTCCACCTTTCATCGTTTTCCGGTTTTCTTCCACTTTGTTGCTGTTGGTTGACTACCCCGGCCCCCCTACAGCATAGCAAACCCCAGGTGGGCTGTTTTTTTTTTTTTTTTTTGAGAATGCTTCGTTTTTGTGTGTGTGTGTGTGTTTTTTTCCCTATATTTTTTTTCTAGGATTCCCTCACTTAATTCTGAAATGAAAAATCTCTTTTTGGTTCAAAAGAATTTTTTGTAGGTCCCCCGGTCCGGTCCACCGAAACTTTAATTCATATGGTGTGGTGTGACACGATTATGTCTGAGACCCATCTACCATATATCTAGAGAGGGTAAGTGTCACTGAAAGACCACCAGACATGAGTGAGTTGTGGAGGCCCATCTATCTCCTGTCTTGTTTTCTTTTTTCTTTTGTTTGCTACATATCTCTTGTCTTCAATGGGGGCCCACGAGAGGATCAGACCCACGCACGTCCCATGCAAAAATATCAATAATTAAACAAAACACACGCACACACATAGAGAGAAAATAGGGTGAAACATAAATAAATATGGTATATGATGAAAAAACCATGATTGCGTATGTTTTCCAGATTGTTTTTACACTTCTTTGCAAATTGTTGTTTCAGTTTCCACTTATGTATAACAGTTCTTTTATTTTGATGTTGTAATTTTAGTTGTTTCTTTTTATTTTGATACTGTAATTTCAATTGTAAAAAGTCCCAAAAAAAATAAGGTGGGGTGTTTTTGCGAATTTGAAATTTACAAAACGGGTCAATCTGTTGGAGGAAAGGGTCGAGTTGAGCTGTGTTGATTTTGAGTTAACCCTGACATGTGGGCTCCACAAAACTGATGTGGCTGCCGAAAAACTTGTCATGTCAGAATTTCTCACCGGATTTTGGCTGGGTGGACTAAAACAGGCCAAAAAAATCCAACAAAAAGATGAAAAAAGACCAAAAACCTACACAATGAGGGATAATTGCACCGCGAGTCCTATAACATTTACCCAAAACTCATTTGAGTCCTAAAAGCGAAAAATGACTCATTCCAGTCCTATAACGTTTTAACATGACGCCAATCGAGTTCCCGTCCAAATTTCCGTCAAATTTTTGCTGACGTGGCCGTTAAGTATATACATGGAAAATAATAAAAATTAAAGGAAATAACTAAAAAAACTGAAATTCAAAATTAAAAATTAATGAATAACAATTAATAACAATTAGTCAAAATAATAGTTAATGACCATTAATGCTAACTAATGAGGCAATTAATCAATAAAATTTGCACTATTCCTCTCAGCTAACCCTTCTCCTCTCCAAATTAAAACTCCACCACCGCCATCTCACCTCGCCCACCACCAGTCTTCCTCCTCCTCCCAAATCCTCCCCTTCGACTCACCCAGCCCCAATTCAATTCATGAAATATTCCTGCTCACTCCTCACTGCATCCATTCAATTCAATTACAATAACAACCAATCAATAACAAATGACGTATCAATTTTGAAGTTGAAGAAAACAAAAAAAAAGTGTGATGCGGTTTTCTTTCACTAACAATGGAGTGCGAAGAAGGAGCGAGAGAGTATGGCTTTGGAGTTACACTCTCCGGTCTCAAACAAACTCTTCCGATACCGTTTGGAAACCCAACTCCTCCGCCACCTTATTATACGGTGTCTCAACGACATCTGCAGCCACAAAATCCGGTGAGTTAATTTGGTATCTTATCAATCTTTTTTTATTTTTTAAAAAGTAAGACGGCCAGAAACAAAAAATTGTGGGGGATCTGTTACCGGGAGAGACGAGGGAGGAGAGTGGTGCGGATGAGGGATGAGATAGTGATCGGGCGTGGCGACGAAGCAGGGCCGTCTGGAAAGGCCGGCTGAGAGACCCAAACCCCTCTGGATCTCTTCTTATTCAACTCAGCAGCAGCTTGGAGAGGAGTTGAAAGTATGAGAGAGAAGGTGGTGGAGAAGGAGAAGAAGGAGAAGAGATCGGCGATTTGCTTTTTTTTTTTGAGAATTTCTTTCTTTTTTTAACAATAATGGCATTTTTTATATTAATATATTTTTTATAAAAATATGATGTTATTTTTTTGACATGGCAGGTTAGGTGGCATATTTGTCCTAGTGGATCTGATGTGGATCATGGAAAGTCAAAGATAACTAAGAAAATGGACGGAAATCTTAACGGGGACTTGTTTGGTGTCATTTTAGAACGTTATAGGACTCGAATAAGTCGTTTTTCGCTTTTAGGACGCAAATGAGTTTTGAGAAAATGTTATAGGACTTGCGGTGTTGTTATCCCTACACAATGATGAATATCAACTTTCAGAGACTAGTGGGTGGAGGCATGAAATTGGTGAGAAATTTTTTTTTTCTGCCTTCATGTTCTCTACTCGTTTCTACCTAGGATGCATTTGTTTACATTAAGAAAAACTATTCTGCTTTGCAAGAAGTAAAAGGAAGGGTCTAGTGTCCCTCACCACCAGTGAACTAATTATAGCAACATTCTTTATAACGATTCCAATGGCCAAATTTTATGTAGATCAACCAAGAAATCGAAGCCTTTTAGTTGGTTGATCGAAAGTTTCTACAAGAAGGCTTTTCTTATTATTAACTCTAACTTGTTAACATATACAACATATGAAATATTTTCATGAGACTAGTTCTTCTTGAGTAATGTGGAACAACTCAGCCAAAGTCATGTTTTGTGTAGTTAAAAGTAGGGGAGAGCAAACGGCTCGGTTCGGTAATACCGAGCCGGTTTTTTGTCATACCGACGGTACCAAAGGGATCCTCCAACCGACTCCCTACCGATCGGCTCATGCCGAGCCGAAAATTAGGCAATACCGTCGACATACCGATCGGTTCGGTCGGCATACCGCAATTACCGAGCCGACTATATACATTGAAAAAAACAAGAATGGAAAGCAAGCAAATTAAATGAAAAAAAAAAATCTAAATTTTAATTCTGGTTATCTTGGTCAAACTTCCAAAGATATAGTGTATCTTGTAATAATTACACCTAAATATTACCATAAATCTATATTAAATCCTATCAAAATGAAAAATATCAGGAACAATTAACGCCAATTAGAGCCAAATTACAACAATTAAGGCCAAATCAAACCAATTAAAGCCAAATCACAACCATTAACGCCAAATCACAACCATTAACGCCAAATCAAAGCAATTTAACGCCAAATCAAAGCAATTAATCCCAAATCTGCCATCAAAGAAATCTTACCTTTAATTTTGCCAAAAAATTAATCATACCATTTGTGGTTCATCAACCACTTTCCTCAAAACAATCGAACTTTAACAAAAAGAAAAAGAAAGAAATCCGGCTGACCACCTCAATCAATCATCATTAACAGAGAAGAAGCCAAAACCTTTACCCACTTTAGAATTCTTGTTCTCCAATTGAAGACCAGACCTTCAACTCGCCGTCCACGTCGACCGTGGCTCACACGACGGTGACAACTGACAAGGATGCACCTGGATTCGTCACTCCCTCACACGCAGCCATGAGTGAAGATGTGGGCGGCCGGTGGGTCGACAGTGACAGGGAGGAGGCGAGGGAGAGAGGACTCCTTTCTATTTCTTTGTTCCAACTTCCATCATCAATCCAACCTCACCAAGAAAAATTCGAAAAAAAAGGGAAAGAAAGGAAGTGAGTGACAAAGGCCAAAGAGAGAGAGATGGGGGCAGAGAGATAGAGACTATCAAGGGAGAGATGAAGGAAATTAGGGATTAGATTTTGTTTTAGGGTTGTGTGATTTTTGAAATGTTGGGTCAATGGGTGAGTTGGTTAGGAGTATTTATATGTCCGGGTCATTCCATCCTTACTCCCGACGTTTTTGCGGCACGGTTTGGAGCCGAGCCGACATGTCATCTATACCTTGTTTTCCGACTGGCTACCGACCCGACGTCGGTCGGTATCGGGTCGGTACAGTCGGCTCGGGATTTTTGCTCTCTCCTAGTTAAAAGGTCTTTGACATCTGTTGCTGGCACTGCAGCTCATAGGTTGCTTTCTTCAGCCTGCAGGTCGTCAATAAGCAGTGCTGGTAGTTTTCCAGTTGAGGATGAAATTCGTTAGGTATACATACATATCTTCATCCCAACGGTCGACTATCTTCCGTACAAGTCCTGACTCGTTTAGCGAGTTTGCCATACAAAATCACACAATGAATAGATGAACGGATTATAGATTGAAATCCGTTACTTAAAATTAGTTTCGTGTGAGGCGTGGTGGTTCTGGCATTGGCCTGTTCGGTTTAAATGCCTGCACGGGTGCTTGAGTTGGTTTTGGAGGATGATTTTGCGGTAGAGATAGGCCTCGTCGACGTCGAATGGGCCGCTGAGAGAATAGGTCAGACGAGGCAGTTGCGTCAAACTTTTTTTCTCTTTACTCTTGCCGTTGGAGGCGGCGGCGATTCTTATTTCCGATGGACTGTTAGTGTGATTCGTGACGGGAAATGGTAGCAAGTTACTAGTGTTTATCAAGGTTATCAAAACCGGACCGGTTCGACCGGTTAACCGGGTTCAACCGCCTTTTTAGCAAAGCTCCGGTCCGATTCACTGGAAAAAACCCCCTTGGTTATATAACCGCTTTGAACCGGCCGGTTTTTAAGGTTTTTTGGGCAACCGGCCAGTTTTTTAAGGTTTTTGCCTGGTTATTCCGGTTGGCAGCCGGTTGGATCAATTTATATTTTTTTTAAGAAGGTTGTTATTTTTCAGCCTCTAAATGTAAAAATAGGAAAACGGTTGAACCCCGGTTTTATTGATCGACTACCTTCGCCGGTTCGCTGCCCGGTCCGGTTTTCAAAACCTTGGTGTTTATTAAAAGCTTAATGGCTTATTTGGCCCAAGTTTGACATCCACTTTGAAATTAGCCCCTCAAACTTTAATACTTTTGATTTTGCCCATCAATTTGACTTCCACTAGCAATTTTAAGCCTCGCAATGCAATTTGACCACAATAATGCTAGTACGACTATCATTTGGTTATACGCGTTCGCCATCTATTAGTCCTAACCAAATTAAATCCCATCCTCATCCAGTATGTCTTCACTCAATCTTCTTAATCATTCTACTCTATTATGTTGGAAGACAAAAAAAAAAAATATGCAGACTCAAAAATAAATAAATAGAAAAGAAAAATCTGAAAGGAAGAAAGCCTTAGCCCAACTGAGAAAATGAACGTAAGCACCGACTAGATTCTGGAATTGGTAGGAGCATAAGTTTAAACTTCTTCCATCACTAAATACTAAATAGGGATATCGAAAAACATGTTTTCATTGGTGTGTGCGGGTTAGGGCAGAACTATCTTGCTAATATAGTTTCCTTCTTGTGGAATTGATTTGTTTTGGATTAATATAGTCAGGTTTGGATAGTCAATTTTGCGTATATTAGAGGATTTTTAAACAGTAACTCTGCATGACCGTGATATTATCCCGTATTCAAATTATTAATCATGATAATCAGTGATTGCTTAATTCAATATCCACCGAATTTTATCAAGTTTATTTAGCTGTAATATCATTTCAATGCCATCAACCAGTTTTTAATTGAGCCCATGTATATAAGCCCAGGTTATGCCAAGTCCAAGCAAAATCAATAAGCCTGTGAAGCAAACCCAGGGGTTTACCCCTCTCCCCTCAAAGCCTCCAAACGTCGTCGTTCATCTTACCAAGAACAACGCCTCCTTCATTCCAGTTCGCGATGCCATGGCTATAACCAGCAAGGTTCAAACATCATTATCCAACACAAATCCATGGCTCCAGTGCAACCACTTCAATTAATTCGTTCATGGCAGAATCACCATCAACTCACCAATCTGACCATATAACTCAACCAACTTACCAACAAGACCCACGCGGCTGGCCTATGACCATTTGCCGGCGTCGTTTTACCGCAGCCGCGTGGGCGGCGCAACGCGAGGATGGTGGAGAAGCCGTGGTGGTCGTCGATGGTTCAATTCGTGCAGGGGCAGGAGCTTACCGTGCGAGGCAAGGCCGTGTCGAACTACTGGTACACTGAAAGCGGCGAGAGGGAGGCGACTGCTGGCAGCGGCAGAGAGCGGCAGACGGCGGAGGTTGCCGCAGGCGCGACTGGAGGAGGCGCGTTGAGGCCGGTGCGGTGCTACTGCAGCACGACGTCGGAGATGGTGGTGGTGGTGGTGCGAGGAAAACGGCGAGGTGGTGGAGGCGTCGACGGTGGCAGCTGGTGATGGTGCTGCTGCGTCAGAGCGAGGCACGAGCATGGGGCGGCGATGAGCCACCTGATTCGGTTGGCGTGGGTGTGCGTCGGTGGATGCTGGTGCGGGGAGTGGTTGACGCTAGGTAGCGGACGATCCATGATATCGGGTTGGCTAGGCAGTAAGCACACCCTATAACAGACATCCAAATTTATGATTTATTCAATGGCATTGGCTTACTTATAAAGAAAAAATGGATTCATATGATCTAATTATCTTTAAGATACGAATAATCAACCCTCTGTTAACACGATGAGTTAGAATGAGTGTCTACTAAAAGTATTATGATGACTATGATTCCTTTATGTTAATAAACCGACAGTAAGATAAGTTACTTACTCTGTTTCCTTAGCTGAACGAACAAATGATTGATTGTATCATTCTGATTCGATTCCACTCCATGGACCAATCTCATCCAAATTTTGAATATCAGGTGAGATTCTTGCCAAAAAGCAATTTTAGGTGCCAAACTCAATTCTTTCTGCTCGAAATAAAGCTGAGCCGGAGAGGGTTAGGAAGCAACTTACTGCTATCTATCTTCATCTAAACCATCATGTATTTTAATCCCCATCAATCTTCTTTACTTTTCCTCACATAATTTTGTTATGCTTTCAGGTAAATTTGCAACTGAGGCAATGATTTTACCTCTGGATTTGGCATCTGGTGAATTTGCTCTTAAGGAGGCTGTGGATAAAGCAGATTCCTGTTTCAATGATGCTGGTGTTGATTATATGATCCAGAATGCGGCTTATGAGCGCCCTGTAAGTGAGCAACAGTATGAATGAATTAATTTTGACTGAAGCAGTTTTTGTGATTATAGAATGAGATAGCTTCTTGCCATTTACTGGTAGTTTTACAATAGTTGCTGAATTGATATCCATAAATAGTGGATTGGTCATTTGTTTGAGTTTGCTCACTTTCCTCTGAATCTCTTGTGGCATTTAGGAGTATATTCTTTTGCTACTTAAATTCAAAAGCAGAAAGGAGATACAAACATTTGTATCTCTATTCATTAGTGTTTCTTAAGAAATCTTGATGCCATTGTTTTGATGGAAGTAACACTCACATAAGTGTTTCCAATAAAATAAATTTTCACCTCCTGTTTGTCAGCTGGATTTGCATAAATAACTGCAGGAAATTATGCACCAACACAAGTAAATGTTTAGTCTTTTGCAGTTTTAGCTCATTAGAGGAGGGTTGTACCATAAGAATGAGTATGGAATAGGATATTGGGTCATCTATAGAGAGAACATTCTGTTTGCGTGCTAAGTTTTCTTGTATTTTAGTTTTGACCACTTTTTATAATTTGATATAAAAAAGGGGATATATGACAGTATGTTTTCCTTGGAAAATCGTGTAAGATGCATTAGACAGTATGTTTCAAATGTTTTTGGTATGGGAAGAATGACTGTTGGTGGTAATCATGTAGACGAAAATGAATTATGTGAAGATAAACAATTCGTGCTTGTTATATTCCATTGTCTTTGCTGCCTAGATTGGGGATTTTCTGCGATACCCATGAGTTTACTCTCAGACATGAATCAGGTTCTGCTTTCTTTCAAAATTTCTAAAATTCTTTGGCCTAATAAGTGTCCAAATGCCATGTTTTTTTCAGAGTACCTGCTTTAGCACAGTGGAAGTACATCCCAAAAATTACTAGATGCTCTAATTATCATTGTCAAACCTTTTCTTTCACATTTTAAGATTACAACTTATAAACAAAAAAAATTCTTAAGTGAGCATCAGAGACTATCCTGAACTTGATGAAAATAAATGTTTCAAAGTTCCCTGAGCTTATAACTTGATTTGTATTGTAAAAGGACCATTATCCCCGTGGTGATATGCTTCTTCCCTGCATCTGAATGTTCCTGCCTAACCTTTTGAAGCTGAACTAAAAGACACACTAAGACATGGGGAAGGGAGTTTTACTTCTAGGAGTTGTATTAGAAAAGAGAATCTGGTTATTAGTTTGATAGAGGGTCAATTCCTAACATCCTTATTCTTCAATCCACATTCTTAAAAAGTTTCTTTCTCCTGCTGAAAATCCATATCTAGAAAACTCACGTTCAGGCACATATTCTTTTTGCCCATGGTGTCGCTCTTGACTGGAAATTGATGATGAAACCTTCTTGACTATAATACTCTTCTTGACAATAGCACTCTTTGACATACAATATATCTGTTCTTTCATTTCAGCATTTCTCCTCTATGTGGCAGTGTGTAGCAAACAATGGGGAAAGTAAAAGTGAAATGTTCTTCATTGATTGAGGGTACGTGAAGCATCAAGGGAAAAAAAATGGAAAAACAAGTTCTATGTTTCAAGTCAATGTGGCTTTATCTATAAAGTTTGATACCTAACTTGAAAAAGGGGTCGGTAGACTTAGTTATGTGGTTGATTCCATGGATGTCCTTGAACAACTTTGTTGGATGTGACTGAAGAAAGTCTCAAGGTATGAACTAAAGGAGGTACTCGAGTGTGCTAATGGTTATATACAGTTTATACCATCCTTTTTATTTATGACGCTTCTCGTCGTGTTTCTGATGTTGAATCAGGCTACATTCAATATCAATGTTCTGCGGACGATATCTCTCACAAGGTTACTGGCACCTTACATGCTGAAGTGCGGTAGGGGTCATTTTGTGGTGGTATGTATGATGACTATTTATATCAGTGTGTATCTATGTGTTTTCGGTGTTTTTACTTCATCATCTTGTGAGGTTAGACATGCCTACTGAGACTCGTTATGGACCTTTCTCTATGATGACTATTTATACCAGTATGTATTTATGTGTTTTGGGTGTTTTACATCATCATCTTGTGAGGTTAGATAGACATGCCTACTGAGGCTCGTTATGGACCTTTTTGTTTTACTTAAAAAAGTTAGGATCCTGATCTACTGAAGTTAAACGTATTGCAAACTGAGTCTATATTATATGTTGGGATAATGTAGAGAACTGTAAGAACAAAAAATTATTAGGAGTTTGAATTGTTCTCTGATTTTCCTTCATGGGATGATCACACCAGACTGAAAACTGATTTGTTTTACCCAAAGTACCTAATTGATTAGGAAATGTGCTTTAGATCTTTGATAATTTTTTAAGTTTCTTTTTTTTTTTGAGTTGAATGATGATCATCCATAGTGGTGGAAATAACCCTAGTGTACGGGTTACAGTATGTAGAAAGTGGAACAGAGTTATTAAACCCCGATTGGACTGGCAAGTTGAACTGAGTTCTCTGACCAGCAAGTGTTCTGGTTCAGCAGACCTCAGTAAGACCCAGATGACCAAGCCAGTTTGAGTAACCAATATGGCGCACTTACCTTCCTCTGGCTGGAATGCGACAAACAGTGATGGCGATCATATTTTAGTAAGGTTGAAAATACACATTTAGAAGATGGATGATCTAAGCCCTGAACCTCTATCAAGGCCCTGAAACAACCCTTGCCCAACCAACTTTACACTTGCTATTTAATGTCTTCCTTGGCCAAGTATTAGTATATGCTTCCTTATCAGTGATAAAATTTGGTTTTTAGTCATTCTTTTATCATTTTCTTGTTGATTTTTTTATTTAAAACTTAATTCTGTAAATCTGAAACTAAAGTTCCAATCAAATTTGAACTCCAACGCAAATTTTTAAATCTATCCTTTAGATTGCTTTTAAAATCTTCTGATTCTAAATAGAAGTTTCATCAACATTGTGACAATTGAATAAGCAATTCACTCTTTAATTTGTAGATAAGTTCCTACAATTTCATTGTTGGCCATAAAATCTCTAATATTGATGATAGATTCTATACTTGTTTTCATCAGTGTACAAGGTCAAAACTACTTGAAATTTTCATTAAGCATTTAAGATTATGACCATAGAAGGAGAAAAGAACCAAACTTTTATTATACCAGTGCTGACTGCTACGCGGACCCAATTGAAAGGAAGGGTTCTTTTTATGGAGAATTGGATCCTGGCTTTATCTCTCTTGTTTTATTTGATTTATACTTATTTTTTTACTGATAATGTACTATTTGCAGATGAGTAGTGCAGCAGGCAAGACTCCGGCCCCTGGTCAGGCTGTGTACTCCGCTTCTAAATTTGCTCTTAATGGGTACTTCCCATCCCTGCGTTCTGAGGTATGTTCTACCACCTGCCAAAAAAAAACAAAACAAGAGGAATTTGCTACACCATTCTGTAACACTAACAAGATTCTATGGGATTCACTATGCTAGACAGTTTCTTTGTTTATCTGATTTATTTATTTACTGTTACTCACTACTGCTTCTTCCTTGATTCCTGTGGAAATTTTGTTGAGAATGTGAAACTTCTGCTAAATGTGTTGCAATTCATTTTTGGTACTGGAAATGGCTACTGGATCATGAGCAAGCTGTAGACAATAGTCAAGTGGGAATGACAGATTTGAAACCTAAAGCTGATTTCATTCAAAACCGTATAATTTACTATTTAGGACTATTGACTATGGAGAACTACGGTTAAGTAAAGAGTGTATTAGGTTCCTTCTTAATCATCACATTAACAGGAGAGATGCTTGATTCGCCGGGGTGTTTCTTCACTTTTTCTAGGAACTCATCGTTCACAACTTCGTGATAGTTATTCTTGCCCTCCCTTAAGTACTCCTCCTTCCATCTCTACACTTCCTTAGGTACATGATATTAGTTGCAGGAATTTTTTTCTGTCCACCATGTGACTCAAGAACGTAGAAATTTTTGTTTCTATATTTTGCTGCTAGTCTTCTGTATCTTTATTGTTTTCTTCCTTGAGTGTGTAACATATAAGCTGTTAGAGTTTGTCAAATTTCAAACACAGTCCCTGTGACATCTACTTCACCTGAGGGAAGAGTTTTCTTTTTTATTTCTTAATTCGTCTACATGACTCTTTGGGACTGGACGCTTCTAATTCCATTGGTTTGGCTCACAATAATGATAATAGCTTAATTAGCTCCCAACCTATTGTCCTTCCCATTGTGTTGCACCATGATGCTGTAATCTTACCTGTCATTTTCTCTTGGCCAACTCTGTCTAATCCAAGGAATTATTGAAATAGAAACAACCTAGGTAATTCCGTAGTTTGGAGGTGAAACTAGGGAAGGATCTTGAAGAGAGTAAAAGAATGAAAGGGGAATTGATTCTTCTCCAAACATCTTAATGTGCTCGTATATTTAAGGAAACAGGAAAGGCAAATAGTTTATGCATCTTAGACAAGTTCAATATTTTTACTTCAACATATTGTTTTCTGTCTCTGCCTCTCCCTTCTTTGAACAACAAGCATGCTAAAAACTAACACAGTTACATGTGAACTAATTAAAATTGTTTATGTTCTGGAACAGTGATATATAATATGTCCAGGATTATCTGTTTTCTGTTGAACACTTTTAAAATAAGTTGCACATCACCTTGATTTGATTTTCCATGATTCTTTTTGACATATTTAGGCCTTATTCTTCCAGCCTTTTTGATCTTTTGAATGGCAGCTCAATCAAAGAGGAAGCAAGGTGACTGTGGTTTGTCCTGGGCCTATAGAAACATCAAATGGAACTGGAACAACATCAGGTTCTGAGGTGAACCTACTGCAGCAATCTTGTTTATATGAGAGAGCTAGTTTTAACTTTCAATTACTTTGCTATTATTCTATCGCGAAAAAGAAATGCTATAAGAAAAAAGCAATAGACTAAGGCAAATCTCAAATTACTTGCTGACAGCATTCCATTTGCATGTCCTGTTCCATAGTGATTGATTATGCCTACCTGATATTGGTGCATTGTTGTTTCTTATTTTAACAGAAGCGTGTGTCATCAACAAGGTGCAGAATTGACAGTCATTGCTATGACCCATGATTTAGAGGAAGGTATGTTGCCATAACCTCAAAAGATCCAGTTCCATGATGCTTATGTTTGCTTTATGCACCATCTTGCGTGCTTTTGTCTAATTCAAACATAACTTGTGTGACTCAAAAGGCTGGTAGGAATCGAGTAGCAGCTGCTGCAGAGAAAGGCAATACATACTCCTTGAGCTTATTGTTTGGGAAGAGGAAGGCCAGCTGAAATAACCTGTGTGATTTTGTATGTAGAAAAGATTTTTCACTTCATCTTTTTATTACCAAACAAAATATCTGCTCTTCTATAGCTTCTGTTCACTAGCCCCAGTACCACATGTGCTCATCACCATATTTTTGTCTGAATAAAACCAAGTAATGTTAATGAAAATTAATGTTAACTGATGTTATGCAATAAAGAACATTTGTGTGGTGTACACTGTACATATGAAAGACTGTTAGTTAGCCCTCGTTTATTCATGGATGATAACTTGCTTCCGGAAACGTCTTGCATTGTTGTTTTATCTCTTATGTTGTGTCATTGTGTGCGTGGTATAGATTTACAAACCCAAAATGCACTTAGTGAATCTTTGTCTGGCAATAGGAGCGGATAGACGGTAGATCATGATAACAAACCAATATGATGGATCATGATAAGAGGTGGTTGGCTACTTCCATTATAGAAAAATCCAAGGATGATTGATTGATTACTTAACATTAAGATTAAAACATCTAAGGGGTCAATTAAAAAGAATCCGAGGGTGTATTATAAGTTATAAGGAAAGGGAGGTGGTACAATTAAATAGGAAGGTTAATCCAATAATATTAAAAGAATGCATAAGCAGTTCAAAAAGGTAAACCCCTTATCCCTTTGCTCTATTGCGTGCAAGCCTGTGTTCTCATGAGCTTTGAGCTTTTGTGAATTGTGACTATGTGAATATACCTTTTTTTTGGCTCAAAATTATGTGAATACAATTTTAACTTTTAAGAGAAGAAATCATATTTAATTACCGGCAAAAAACACTTTAGTGCTAATATTATATATCCTATACCTTCTTCTCTTTTATCCTTCTTTGTTTTCAACCTCTCTTCTCCATCTTTGGTACTGATCCCTTCAATCCGCTATAGCAAAAACGATATCTTATACTTCCAAACTAATGGTTTCATCCGAGGCAATGTATTCAGTCATTTGTGATACTATCTGCAAGCCCTCACAAAGCCATACTTGTTGGTCTACTATTAGCAAAAAAAAAAAAAAAAACATGGACCGAGTACAGTGCATTGCCTAAATCTTTTTTTTTCTATTTTCTTTTTGTGCTCCTAATTTCCTAAAGACATTATGATCTTCATTATCAAAGAAAAAAAAGACATTATGATCTTAGGAAAGGTACATGGACTTAAGATGATTGCGGTTTAGGAGATGAATAGAAATCCCAATCAACGTTAAATGAGATGAACCCACTATTGTATCAGCTCTGCTTTGGTCTCTTAAGTTGTTGGTCTTCGGTTCCCATCTCAGGATCATTACTGCTGCTTCTTTTACCGCAATTACCAAAGCTTTCACTGTCCATCCCATCATTAAGACGCAAACACCACACTTTTTCACTTTGGAATATTTTGCAGCATCCTTGAATTCAAAGCACGCCTCCTCGCCTCGAAATTTGTTGAAAAACTTTTGGGATTCGTTAGTGTACCACAGTACCAGGTGATCTAGCTTAAGTGAGTCTGCATAATGAGTACTAGTCGAGAGAGAGTATCCTACTTCTTCCAATGTTTCCAACTCATTTCCAGCATCATTTTCAGTATCAGCCTTGGCATTTTCAAACCCACAGAAAAGTCTTAGACATGAAAACTTTCTTCTTTTAGGTTCTTCCCCTCACAACACCGCACAAAAAAAAATGTTGATTATTAACCAAGCTGATGACAGTGAAGTGTGATTAATTAGTTAGTGGAGTGTTTAGTGTGATTAAGATGTTAGTGGAGTCAATGAGGTGTTAGTGGAGTGGTCACTTTAGTTAAAGTGTGATGTATCCTTTAATCATGATGTTTATCCTGATTGTAAGTGTGTTTTGTGTGTTATTATCAGCTGATTAGGAAAAGCAGTCTACTACTTAAAGTAGTAGGGTCAGCTGATTAGGATTTGTTGGGTTCATAGGCTGATTTTCTGCCTATAAGTTGGGTCTTGTAATCTGAGTTTAATCAAGTGAAATAAAGATACATTGTGTGTTTTTCACTTCACAAAGTGTTCCTTGACTTGTTCAAATCGTGTTCAAGTCAAGTGTTTGAGAGAATTTGAGAGAAAATTAATGCAACAGTAACCTAGAAAACCAACCTTC